>JACXGI010008227.1:0-34261 GCA_016801175.1 Esox masquinongy
GTGTGTGTGTGTGTGTGTGTGTGTGTGTGTGTGTGTGTGTGTGTGTGTGTGTGTGTGTGTGTGTGTGTGTGTGTGTGTGTGTGTGTGTGTGTTACATAGTAGAAACTTAAACGTGCTGATATGGTGTTTCAGACTGCAGGTGTACCCCCTCCACTCCTCTGTCACTCTGGAGGAGCAGAATGGGGTTTTTCTGGTGCCTGTCCCAGGGTACAGGAAGGTATTCATCACACCAAACCCCAGTCTACTGAACGTTATGTAGTTACCACTCTGATATCCATTCCCTGAAGGAAGGGAATAAGGTACCATTCTGGGGTAGGTGCTCTTGTTGTTTCTGTGCCAGAACACTCTAAAGTTTACAACTATCAAAGCCAATGAGGGCTAGAGCCAGCTGGAAGTCCCGTCTCCGTGCTCGGCGCAGTGCTTATTCCCTGGTTTGGGACCGGTCTTCATCGCACATAGAGGCTGCAGGGCCGCAGCGTGTCCTACCTGTTTCCCACCTTCATGGAACAGTTGTAGTCATAACTGTACATTCCCTCTTATTCATTGAAAGTTGGTGTGTAGGTGTTTAGACTGCATCCTAAGGTGTCATACCAAGCGTCCAACAAAGATCGGACTGTGTTTTATGTTCTTTCATTGTCTCCACAGATTATTCTCTCTACCAACATTGCAGAAAGCTCTGTTACAGTCCCTGATGTCAAATATGGTGGGTGTTTCCTTTTTCCTCATTCGTCATGTTTACAGACAGACATTCATTGTGTTTCCTCCAAATGTCTTGAGTTTTGTAATGTGTTCCTATTTGCCAGTGATTGATTTTTGTCTGGCACGACACTTGGTCTGTGACAAAGAGACTAATTACCAGTCCCTCCGCCTCACCTGGGCCTCCAAGACCAACTGTAACCAGCGCAAAGGTACAGTTCAGAACTATGCAGTCACACCTCGCTGGCCAACCATTCTGCCTGCTGTACCAAATGGGGCAGTTCCATTTGAAGTCGGATGAAATTAAGTCTTTGTAGACGAAATGAAAGGGTTTGGTATCAGCTCACTTTTCCCTCAGGCAGGGCTGGGCGTGTGTCTAAGGGCTACTGTTACCGACTAGTGACCAAGGAGTTTTGGAGGAACGAGATTCCAGACTATGTGATCCCTGAGATGATGGTAAGAGTGTCAAGCTTAATGCCTGCAGACATGGCAATGAATCAAGCTGAGAACTATCATTAATATGAATGCTGTTGAACTGTGATGTTGATTAATCAGTGCACCGTTTGTGTCCAGACAGTATATACATCTAAATCTGCTGGTTTGTTCAGACAAATGATATAAATTGACGGCCATGTTTGGTGATGTTTGACTTGACTGCTCAAATAAACATTCTACCCGTTAACAAAATATAGGTTTTTGTTGTCCGTGTATCTATGCAATGTTGCGTGGGGGAAAAATGCAGCGTCTTTTGCAGTCCTCTTGGGGTAATATACGTCATTTCTGACACTAAGTACTACTGTGTTTTTGTACTGATCCCAGCGTGCCCCGCTGGCCAACATCATGCTGAAGGTGAAGCTGCTGGACATGGGGGACCCCCGCTCCCTCCTCTCCGCTGCCCTGTCGCCCCCCAACCTCAATGACATCGAAAGGACAGTGCTCCAGCTCAAAGAGGTATCTCACTGTGGACATCCCGGTCAGAAAGTGCAAATAAAATCATTAAACGGTTGTATTTGTCAAGGGTTTTCCAATGAGACTCTTACAACATTCCTGAACATGCAAATCTGTCAGTGTGTATTTATGTTGTTCAGATCTTCTTTGGTTCGGCTGTGTCAGGACCACTGTCAGCTAGTATTAGCTCTGTCAGTAGTGTTTGTCCGGTGTGATGGATGGGTCTTTAGACCCTTTGATGGACAGAGACCACTTGTATGTGACACTAAGAATGAGAGTTGTCATGACGTGGGCGTTTGTTATAGATGGGCGCGCTGTCCATCGGGAATGACGGTCACGCACAGAGGCGTTTTGATGGAGATCTGACGTTCCTGGGTCGAATGCTGGCTCACCTGCCTGTGGACCTTCACTTGGGGAAGATGATCGTACTCGGCCACGTCTTTGGCTGTCTACAGGAGTGCCTCATCATAGGTCAGAGTGCTTTGGGTTTCTGCTTTGTGTGTACTGTCGTGAAAAAGTACATAAACCTGCTGGGAAGTTGATTTCAGCTTATGAGACTTTGGAGCAACCCTTCACATGTTTATATTTTTGTTCTGTGGAAAAAGCAACACCACAGACTGAGCAGTGTCTTCTTTTGTTTCAATAATCAAGCATGTTATGCATGGAATTAATCAATTATTAAGATAATCGATAGTTGTAGCCCAATTGGAGAGTTCCATAAGCATCTTTTGGTCAGAACTTGGGCTGAATTTGGTGGGATGACCTGTGCTATGTAGATTGCCAGTGGTTTGGACTTTTCACCATTTGTAGCTGATCTGTCTGATAGTGAAATATTGCACTTTGAATTCCAAGGAAATGGCTTTGTAACCCCTTCCAGACTTGTGGACTTGGAGGGGTTCATATTCTGAGGGCAAATGATAGGTCTTTTGATCTTTGCATGATGAGTTACCACAAACCAATTTAAGACCAAACCAAAGCAAGTTTCTGATCTTTGTGGAAGGCTGGTCCCTCTTAAGTTGCTCAATCATTTGCACCTGGTTTGGTACACCTGATTCTAATTTTAACTATTTTATAAAGGTTGGGGATACTAAATATTCAGCATAAATACAGTAAATAGCATTTCAGTTTATTTTAATTGCACAACTTGTTTCAAAGTTTTATTTTTTGTGTAATTTGTTACATTGGGTTACCTTAATGGAAGTTGTTGAAATTTCGCTCAAGTACCTGTGTGTCCAAGTACGACTGAACAGTTTGGTGACTGTATGTGTAGGTGTGTTGGGTCAATAAATCTCCATGTGTCTTTTTTTAGCCGCCTCCCTGTCCCTGAAGAGTTTCTTTGCCATGCCCACCCTACAGCTGTTGGCAGGCTACAGGTGAGTCGGCATATGATGATGTATACATCTCTCTTTCAGCAAACAAGAGGTATTGTAACACTACAATCCCTGCTCTCTGTTTAATGTTGGGATATTCAGGAGCAAGCTGTCCTTTGCAAACGGTGTTCCGAGTGATCATATTGCTTTCGTCAATGCATTCAAGGCTTGGCACACTTCCAGAAGCAAAGGAGAGTTGAGGCACCCAAAGGTTAGTATTTACATTTTGATACGTATGTTAACTTCAAACTTCAAATATGAATTTTCCATAGATGTGTATTTAATAAAGGAGGTACCTCAAGGCATAAATGCATCTACAAAAATGCACGCAGTAAGGTATGTTTGTTCCAACTCCCAGGACGAGCTGGAATGGGGAAAGGAGAACTGCATCCAGATCAAGAGGATCAGAGAGGTTTAGAAACAAGCATCTTACCAAACACGCACCAGTTGACCACAGTCTCTGATGTCCTGACCTGACCCCATGTCTGTCTATGAACCCCAGGTGGCTGAGCTCTATGAGGATCTGAAGAAGCGAGTGTCACAGTTCAACATGCATGTTGTTGAGAACCCAGAGCCCATGGACTACTCCAGCATTTACAAGCAGATTTTCATCCTGCAGGTGAGACAAAGGCTCCTACCATCATTCTGGAGCTGAAAGGTTTTATAAAAAGGAAGCCATCTGCTTTACACATTGTGGAACTCATGTTCTACAAATCAAGATTTTGCTTCCATCTAACACCAGTCCCTACATCTGAAAATCTCTGCGCTATGGAAGGGAACACCAAACAAACCAAAGTGTTTCTCAAAAAAACACCTGTCTCTGGGTTTGCTACTTTTCATAATTTGTCT
Source organism: Esox masquinongy (assembly GCA_016801175.1). Lineage (NCBI taxonomy): Eukaryota > Metazoa > Chordata > Actinopteri > Esociformes > Esocidae > Esox > Esox masquinongy. Next base: position 3,864 of record JACXGI010008227.1, read on the forward strand.
AAAGCAATCCAGTTGTGTAGTCAGAGGCAGCTAGCTACCTAGCTTGAATTAGTGTTTAAAATGATTGTTTTTTTATGGCTATTATTTGCATCCCCTTTGATTTAGAGACTTTCTCAACTGAATGGGCAATACTCCTTGAATTGAAGTAGAGTAAGGTTGTTGCTAAGCAAGAAATTGTCAGAATTTTCTACAGTTTTTTTAAATTGTATTCAGATTAAATAGGCCTCCTTTGAGCATACTGAGCCAAATCAATGCTGTTTTACCAACTTAGAGTATATCAAGATTATTATTATGATACTATATTACCTATTCTAACGAGCTCTATACAGAATGCTAACACTGTAGGTCATGTCTTTTATTCAGGTGGTTATAGCTGGCGCCTACTACCCCAACTACTTTGCCCAGGGGGAAATGGATGAGGAGCTAGCTTCCAAAGACCTGTCAGGCCATGATCCCAAAACAACAGTGCTGGTAGGATGCCATTTCTCCAAGTGATGGTGGGGGAAATAATGATAGTTACATCGTATTGTGATAGTGCCTTTGGCAATTTATAATTTTGACAATATCGCAATATTGTTTCTCAGCTAGTTTGGCTTTATTCGCAACAAAATATTACTTCAGAACATTTACTATATTTTTTTAAATTGGGAACCAATTTGTTGAATTTTGAATTTAGGTTTGCCAATTTTATTTTTCACCTGGACATAATGGATATTTTTTGGATCAGTGGCAAAAACTAACTAAATGCATTTTGATTTCAATGTTGTATCATGGGAAAGGGGGTGAATATTTTGAGACAGTGTCTTTCTAAGTGTCATGGTTAATAGATGAGGCCTTGCAAGTGTTTTCAGAATAAAAAGAATATTATTCCAACCAGGAAAAACTGACATTTGCAACTGCTTAAAATAATCAGATTCAGAGAGTAATTGTTGGTTGACCAACAGAATATGCTATTAACAATCAACTGATTGACTAAAGTGGCTATAATTCCACTACATTTCAAGTGTTGTATGATGTACATGTTAACCTACTGACAAGCTCCATGACTGTCTGGTCTCAGGTGAGGAACCTGCCTCCCTACAGTTTCCTGTATTACAAGCAGCTGCAGTCCCTCTTCCGCCAGTGTGGCCAGGTCAAGTCCATAGCCTTTGATGGATCCAGGTAATAAACTAATGGATCCAAACGTTTACTACATAACTAACTTCAACATGAATCCCCTTACCTGTTTCATGAATTTAGAAAGAGTCTACCTGAATGGTTGCTTACAGTAGTGGTTCACAACTCTGAACTTTAAAACCTAGAGTGTTGTTTTTTCATTTTAACCCTCTAATCAGGGACTGATTTAGAGCTGGGATAGCAGGTGAGTGAATTTAACTAGCAGCTAGAGAAGAATCATCAGTAGTCCGGGTCTCCGGGCTCCATTTAGAACTACTGGCCCACAGCTTCCCCACAGTTGATGAGACCGATCAAAGGGATGTTTTGTGTGTTCAGAGGGCATGTGGAGTTCTACCGGACGGCTGCCAGGGGTTCAGGGGTGCTCCCGGAGGTGTCTCTGGCCCTCCTCCTGGCCCATCAGAGACATCCCCTGGACCTGTTGGTGCACTCCAGTGACGAGGTGGAGGCTCGCTCTGGGGGCAGGACCATCTGTCATCTGAGATACGCTCGGTAGGGAGACCACATACATCCTTCTTACTAATTATGCACTCTTCTCAGAGCTGGGGTTTTAACTCTCTCGTTTGCTACCAAATACTATAAATCTTAATAGGTGTAACGTCTAACCCCGACCTTTCTAGGGAAGTGCATTTAGTAAAGTAGAAACCTCTTCAGCGGGTGGAGGTGTCTGGGTTTGAGATGTGTGGGCCCTAAGCGCACCCCGGCCCAGCCTGACCCCATGCTGCACCACTCCACACTAGGTTTTGATGTAAGCTGACGGGCTCGTACTCTGATTGACCCTCCACAGGCATCACACGTCCACTGGGGACATTTAGGCAGAGCCAGACTCCTAACACACATTCAAAGACAAGGCTGTCATGAGAGTGAGTTACGTTGCTCTGGGTCATTGTCATAGACTCACTAAACACACTGTGTTTTTGTTTTAATTAAGAGCTCTTAACATGAACTCATTTAAATTTCATTATTTTCAAAACTATTGTTTAAGGGGATGAGACCATCTTAATCGTTGCAATTACAGAACATCCAACATTTCTTTTATAATTTGTTAGACCCACACAAATCCCACAAAAGACCTCCCGCTACTCTGTCGGCCTCTTCCTTTTTTTAAGATTCCTTTTTTAAACATTTAATACGCCTCTTTGCAGCCTGCTGAAAACTAGTTTTGATCATAAAATGATCGCTTTATTCAGGCTTTAAGTTAGAGGTTCAAAGCTTTAATATTAGAATAATATTTTTGCCATCCAGACACAATTGTAAATGGGCCTCTTTGATTTTTTGTTTTTTCACTTAACAATTTTTCACTTAACATTGCTTTTCACATGACTTGAAGAAAATTCTTGCTAGGTAAGACGTGCCCTGAAAAAATATGTACATAGTCTTATATCCAATAAATGTATTACTGTCAATTTGTTCTTCTGTACAGGTGTTTTCCTCTACATGGTTTTAGAATCATATATAAGTTTTCTCTCAAAGTTAACAGTTGCAATGCGTGTAGACTTTTCAAAGATTTGTGCTACGTCATTGGAATCCCCTAATGGGAAATTAAGTGTCTTAGAGCTATGGTCATTCATTGAGGTTGGAAGGTTAAGAGAAACGTTGTCTAAATTATTCGGTGGTTCCACAGTTGATTTGCAATGTAAGGTTCCTACCTGAGTTGTAAGTCTTTCTCATCTGACTGGAATTATTTGTGATGAAAGTTTGAGTGGCCTGTAAATGCTCTTTTAAGTGTTCCATACTGCCTGAGAGTCTGCTGAACTGTTCTATTTACCACCTATTTCTCTGTTTTGGTTAAGAAATTCTGTCAATATGCTATAATTAGATTTCCAATATTATTTTTCTTGGATGTAATAAAATCCTCAATCCTGGTCCCTTGATTAAGCCTTTATTTCAAGCTCTTGATTTCTGTTCTGTGCTTTGCAGGGTGAATGTGGACTTTCAAAATAACTCTGTCTACCCAGTGGGGGTGTTGAGCAGTGCCATCGACCCAGACAAGCTGCCCTCTAATCGTATCTTTGTGGTCAACGTCACAGAAGTTAGTCATCAAGCCAAGACTGTCCTTTTTCATTGTCTTGGTCCCTTTCCTTCAGATTCATATTAAAAACCGCAAGCATTTCTGTCCACCGTATGGTAGACTCATTCATTTAGCAGTGCAGGAGGTTACCAAGCGTTACCCCTTTGTCACGGCTCCACAGGTGGTGGAGGTGGGTCACTTCTGGGGCTTCCAGGCAGACGAGGCCAGCATTGCGAAGCAACGTAACCTGACGTCAGAGATTAATTCTCGTGAGCTTTGTCCAGTTCCTGTCTCCCTCTACCCAAACCTGCTGTGCCTGGCGCCTTTTTCTGAGGGCGATGAGAAGGGCCTCTACTACTACCGTGCCAAGGTCCTGCACGTCCGCGGCAGCTCCGTAGAGGTACAGGCTCATGCTAGCTGGCGTCCACTTTCATACGCGTTGAACACGGATTATTTGACCGTTGCAGTTATTGTCATTTAGCGGTGTGAAACGTACCTTCTGAATGCACTAGGTGTTCTTCTTGGACTTTGGAAACACCAGCCTGGTGTCGTGCAGCTGTCTGAGGGAGCTACCGGCTGATATCATGGCCCACCCATTCCAGGTACATTTAGATTTCTACATTTAAGCCGGAAATGGACGGTTGTGTCTCAGTGTTAAGTATTCATTTATAATTTTCATATACACTATTTTGGGCAGTTAGTTGTGGTTCATTTGCAGTGTACAAATCGTTTTTTTCCCCCCAACTGACTCTAGTTGCCGGGTCAGATCGGGCTGAAATCTGTAGGCTTCAAGAGAACTAGGTAGAGCTTCAAAGTATTTTATTTAGGCGCCATGTCTTTGTGATCCATCCCTATTTGGGCCACATCTTAGCTAGAGATGAGAATGAATTCAGGACTGGTATGACTGCGATCTGCTCTGTGTCGACCTCCCAGGCCAAGGAGTTCCAGATCGCCGGGATGCTTCCGTCTGCTCAGTCTATGATCTCTGGGGACCAGTGGAGCAGCCGTGCACGCAACCAATTCATCACGCTGGTAAACGGCCGCTCGCTCCTCGTCTCACTGTTCTCCATCCTGCACGGAGTCATGCGCGTGGAGCTGCTAATCACCACGGACACCGGCACCTCCAGCGTGGCCGACATCATGATACAGCAGGGACACGCCATCAGTGCCGAGGAGAGCTTTGAATCCAAGGTACCACGGAAAGAACCACAGATGGGCCTACTCTCTGTTGAACACTGCGGCTTTATGAGGTGTCATGCGTCCCTTTCAGGCGTTGTGTTCAGTGATGGTGTTCCGGTCGGGCTTGGCTGTAAACATAAATCCTTCATTGCTAGCTGTCCAGCGGTGGAAACGAGGCTGTGACGCTGACAGTGCTGTGGTTCTGTGTCCTGCAGCAGAGCCACGATGTGCTGTTGTCTCTTTACAAAGACATGCAGGATGGCACCTTCACCCCCAACACTACCAGCAGCTCCTGGAACACCCGCAAGAAGGAGGAAAAGCAGCTCATCGACAGCCTGCTCCAGTCCTTCTCAAAGACTAGCCAGTCCTCTCTGAAAACCAAGGCAAGACCACAGGCCGAACAGCCGACTCACCACCAGATGGCATCGTTGTCATTCTGCCTTCTGTCCAGAGGGTAGAGCCATTTTGGTGGTGTGTGAGCTGGTGTACATTTTGTTCTACAGTGCGTTAGTGGCCATGGGCCAGGGCCACACCTTCCTGTCAGGAATTCCTGGGATGCAATATTTGTCTGGGGAATGTCTTTCCTGTAATTTAACATGTAAAACATGAATATGAGTGACTGTTAGCGGTGTGTGAGTCTTCATGCTGAGTGTAGTCAATGGTGTTTCCCATAGGTTCCTGTGCACGGTCCATCCAGCCCTCACAAAGTCAAATTCCACAGCTTTAACAAAGCCACTCACTACAGGTTAGTTAGTGCCGGCTGAATCGGGTTGGGGGTTTGGCCCATTGCTGGTGACACTACAGTATATCCCAATGCTAATGAATGTGTGCTAACTGCTTACAGGTCGGTGCTCATAGAAAAGGACAGCATCAACTCAGTGGCATTAAACGAGAGTCCTCAGGACAGCCATCAGAGGATGCTGGTGGCTGGTTCCGTGTCTGTCAGTGCCAATGGTAACTGAAAAAGGATCTGGGATATAATAAGCACACTAGAATAAGGGTTAAACTCTACCAGAAATGTTGATGTATTTGTTATAACCATTAACGTATGTTTGTGCTGCTCTAGGTGCATATATTCTACTGAGGGAGACCACACTAATGCCTCACATTCACGGCCTGCCAGCTCTCCTCACCATGCTCTTCACACCTGTCATAGAGCTACGGTCAGATAGTATTCTTCTCAATGCATTCACATTGATCAACTCCTTACCATGTGAAATTATGGCCATGTGTTATTAAAGGGTGTTAACAGAAATAAACATGTTTAAATGATGCATTTAGTTATGAACTTCTGTTCTGTTCTCTGCAGCACCAACGAGGACAGGACCAGCTACACTGGCGCCCTCTGTGGTCTGGGGTGGAATGTCCATTCTCAAGAAGCTGTCCTGCCTGAACGTGACATGGAGCTCGCCTTCGATGTCAGATTCAATGTAGAGGACATCACAGAGGTACCTGACAGCCATCAGTTCCTGCCTCGGACACGCTTCATATCCTCATGTGTCACGTGTTGGGGAAACGCAAGCATTTTCACACATAACCAGGGTGTTTTCTGTCGGATCAGGTCAATGCGCTGCGTGGCGCCATCAACCGTCTGGTGTGCGAGGGGCCCAACGGCCCTTTTCACCTGGGGCCGGACAGGATCAACAGCCTGCAGAACGACTGCCGCCAACGCCTCATGAGGTTGTTTACTAAGTCCCCCCCACGAGCAGACATTGTTCCGGTGTTCCATGAGGAACCCAACAAATGGAACCAGGTATGGCAGTTGGCTGGCGTAGTGTTCTGTCCCAGAGCTGCCCGCTGGACACTGTCTTTCTGAAATGCACCTGAGGGAGGTGCTGCTGCCTCACAGGATGTTTAACAAACTCTGCCCAGGTTTGAGCAGCTCCGTTCCTTTGTCTGCATCATCAATTCAAATATCAAATGTGTGAGTGAGCGTGAGAAAAAAGAATCCTAACCATAACCCTAAAATAGACAGCTGATATGCAGGTTGCTATGCAAACTTGGCTAATTTGCTTTAAAGTTAACATTTTACGTTTTGGGCATTTAGCAGACGGGCACATCCAGTGATTTAGACATTCTGTTTAATGTAAATGTTTCCCCTTGCCATCTTAGAATTCACTCTGGCAACCTTCTGGTTACTGGTTACCTGCTGTAACCTTTTGACTAACTGCAACCTCCTGACAATAAACCAGTGGTGAGGCTTATATGTTAGTGTGATATTTGATTGGCTAATGTGGAAGAATAGGCCGGAATTTCTTAAACATCATGTTGTAAGGCATCAGTGTCTCCCAGGCCAATTTTAGGGCACCTTTGTCCTTTCAGCACTACAGTTAACCCTAATTGCTACCAGGCTGACAATGAAAATGTGTTCTGTCATATTTACCTAGGATATTAATGGTAAGACAGGTATATTGAATTCATGGTGTAAAGTTGTTTTTCCCAATTTCAATTGATACATCCTCAGCTATAGAACATGAAACCCATGATTTGTTAAAATTCCAAGTGTTAAAACAATTGTGACCATTTTGTTGGCGTGCAGGTGGATCCCAGTCAGAAGATGGAAATTGTCCAGAAGGAAGATAAAAAGAACAGAGCGGTCTTGTTCCAATTACACCCTGTCACACTACTCAACATGTGAGAAGTCATTCTGAACCAGCAGACAAAAAGCACGGCATAGTTTTCTTGTTTTCACTTGGTATTCATGTTTTGCCAAATGTTTGCTAATGGTAACCTTCTGGAGGGACAATGTGATGTTTTACTCATGGTCCTGACAGACAGTGCTTCTCGTGTACGGTGTTATGTTAATGTCCTTCAGCTTTGCTGGTGCTGTGCTGGTGTAGTTATATTTTCCTTTTATCCTAATATTCACGTAATGATCGGCACTTTTTTTGTATAAATACATCTGACTTGAAGTCTGAAGGTTTTAGTTCCATACTGTACTTAATTTACTGTTTATTTGAATCTGTTAGACTAGGTGCTGCCATAGAGTCATCTTTCTGGTGTCTGATGTTTAACTAAATAAATTTGCTTAGAACAAACTAGACCTGTCAGTCAGTCTCCATTCAAACTCAGGAATAGTTTGTCATTGTCCTGAAAACCAAGTTACTCAAAATGCATGCATGCAGGATAGAAGAGGGTTCTGTAGCCGAAGGAATCTGTGTGTATTTATAGAATGCCATTTCAAATCCTTTTGGAGATTTTCCCAGTGTTGAATTTACCCTTACAAAACATTAACACTTCAAGTCATATTTATAACTCAAGACAAGACGGCTTTAAGACTGTTTCGTCTTTGGACCCTATTTTTAGCAATTAATCTGAAACTATAACATAATACATCAAGGAACATTTATTTATTTTATTCTGTAATTAAATACATACTGTAAGTGCAAATAGTTAAAGAGTCCAGGGTCTAAGAACTACATTGAGTATAGTTGAACATAGTACAAAGTTGGACAGTTAATTCAAACAAGCTAAATATCATCAGATACTCCTCGTTGTCATAGTAGTCAAACAACAGTACCTAAAACATGAGCTTGTGTATAGTTCCTTATAGTTATACAAAAGCAACAACAAAAAAAACTACAATTACCACATCTAATACGCCTATTGTCAAATTATTTTGTGCTTGAAAACACTGAAAGGAAATCCATTTTTTATATATATATAGACATATACTGAGAAGCCCCACCAGCTAACTCAGAAACATGAAGCAGTATTTAACATTGGCAACAGAGCAATTCTGTGGGCATATCATTTTTTTGTGCCAAACCTTAGTTTGTTTAAAGCACTGCAACAAAAAAAGATTTGCGTGAAAAAACTGCACAAAATATATCAAATATTGTTTACTCAAGGCTGACTTCATGCACTTAATAACAAGCAACACAAAAGAAAAGTCTGGTTCCGTTTTTGTTTAGAATTCTGTACTTGGCTACCTAGACATAAGATCTTGAGCATAAGTGATTTGCTGTGTGTATTAGTGTGTTAATTGTTCTAGACGCGTGGGGTCAGGGACTCTCCATTGTTTGGTTTTAGAGAACACCTAGATGACAGTACAACCCCAACAGATAATGACATGGCTCCCCAACAATGCTCAAGCTGTCTGCCTCCGAGTCTGAGCTGGACTCTACTGTTAATTAGACTCGGGTCTACTCTTCCTTTCGCTTGGCCCCGGGGATCTTCGCCTGAATCCTGTTGAGACATGGGTTCAAACAGTTACTGTACTGATTACATCACAGTGTAGTCATACATCTCATTGATCTTTTCCACACTGCTCAAAAAAATTAAGGGAGCACTTAAAGCACATGTCAATATTGTGTAATTTGTGTAATTCGTTGAACAAAATGACATAACGACTGCCAATGGAAACCAAAATCGGCAACTGATTGAGGGCTGGATTCAAACTCGCACTGAAAATCAAAGTAAACTATTGAAATCACAGGCTGTTCCAATTTGTGTGAATTTCATCATGGCAACTCATAATGTGACTCAGTAGTGTGCATGGCCCCCACGTGCCTGTATGCCCCCCCGATAGCATTTGGGCATGCTCCTGATGAGACAGCGGATGGTGTCCTGGGGATCTCCTCTCAGACCCAGATCAGGGCACCAATGAGCTCCTGGACAGTCTGTGGTGCTACTTGGCAGCGTCGGATGCACCGATACATAACGTCCCAGAGGTTCTCAATTGGATTCAGGTCTGGGGAACGTGAGGGCCAGTCAATGGCATCACTACCCAGCCTTCGTCATCCAGGAACTGCCTACAAACTCTGGCCACATGAGGCCGGGTCCACTGCACCAGTGTAAGGTCTGGCGATGGGTCTGAGGATTTCATTCCGGTACCTAACAGCAGTCAGGCTACCGTTGGCTAGCACGTGGAGGTCTGTGTGACCCTCCAAGGATATGCCTCCCCAGACCATCACTGACCCACCGCCAAACTTGTCATGCTGGATGATGTTGCAGGCTGTATAACGTTCACCATGGCATCTCCAGACTCTTTCACATCTGTCACATGTGCTTCTGGCATTCTCTGGCGAATGCCAATCAAGCTGTACAGTGCTGGGCTGTGAGCACAGCTCCCACTAGAGGATACCGGGTCCTCATGCCACCTTGATGAAGTCTGTTTCTGACAGTTTGGTCAAAAACATGCACACCAGTAGCCCGTTGGAGGTCATTTTGTAGGGCTCTGGCAGTGCTCCTCCTGTTCCACCTCGCACAAAGGAGCAGATACCGGTCCTGCTGCTGGGTTGATGCCCTTCTATGAACCTGTCCAGCTCTCCTTGTGTAACGGCACAGCTCCTGGTATCTCTTCCATGCTCTTGAGACTGTACTGGGAGACACAGCAAACCTGATGGCACGTATGGATTTGCCATCCTGGAGGAGCTGGACTGCAACCTGAATGGGCTGCAGGTACTGCCTCATGTTACCAGTAGTGACAAGGACACTACCAAAACTCAAAACTAGAGAAGAATCAGTCAGGAAGTATAAGGAGAGAGCAATTGTCTGTGGCCACCACCTGCAAAACCATTCCCTTTTTGGGGGTTGTTCTGCTGTTGCCTCTCCAGTGCACCTGTTGTCACATTCATTTGCCCCAAAATAGGTGACACTGATTCACAATCACTTATGCTTTCTAACTGGACAGATTGATATCCCTGAAGTTTAAATGACTTGATGTTATACTAAGATGATTACACCTAATTTTTTTGAGCAATGTAGTTCATATCAAGATGATGATGATAATGGCCTATTTCTTAATGTTGTTGCAGACACAACACTGCGTTCATTCTTTAGTGAAAACCACAACTAGAAGAACTACAACTCACTTCCCCACCACAGAGTTCACTTGGGTCCGTATTAGTCCCACGTATTGGTCAATCTGTGCCTGAAGGTGAAGAGACAAAGAATTTAGATTAAACAAAATTTGTGATTAAGAAAAATGTATTCTAGAGAGTAAATTCTTACCTGGTGTTTCTCATAGACAATGGGCATGCTGAACATGGACACCACAGCTGTAGGAAGAGAAAAGACACATTAAACCAGTTTGACCTGGAGTGTCCCCCTGGGAACACTCAGTGTTGTGGAAACTCTTAGGCCATCTAAGAACATGCTTACTGCCTGGATAAATAGATTAAAACGTTTATTTGCTTGGAAAAACACTGTTGTACAAAAGCTAACTGATAACTTGAAGAAGAAGAAACCTGGCAAATTATAGTCAGAAAACGACGTAGAAGATCCAAATGCTGTCTACATCTGTTGCCCAGTACGTGCTTACTCAGCATGTGACTGTCGTCTGGCACCAATGTGCACACTTCGACCGTGAGAAGACGTTTTACAACAAATGGCCTTGTTAAGAGTGTTAAGAAACCATACTTACATACTTCTCTCCTGCTTATTGCCTTCAAGAAACATTTATCAGATGAAGACAGCTTTTTGAGTCTTTACTGCATTTTCTGTCTTCAACATGCCCAATTTCTTTATTTTGTAATGAATATTCTAGCCATTTAACAAGATATTGATTATCTTCTCGACAACATGAGAAATTGTACTGTTTTAATGTTAGATAGTATTTCATAAGCAAATACTTGTCAGAGAAATATTGAAAATCTCATGTGGCCTAAGACTTAAATGAATACTTTGAGCATAGTTGTTGATAAAAGGGGACTATAATTTCTTGAAATTGATCTTGTTAGGAAACAAACTTTAACCTAGGACTAAAATAAATTGTTAATGCTCAAAAGGCTTGAACACTGAATAATAAATCCACTGTGATACAGTATTTTATTGATACTGACTGAGGAACCATATGCCAACCGTAAGGCTGTCTGAATTCATCTCGTCAGTTCGTCTGGGTCAGGTTGCGCTGCTCATTGTGTGTTATCTCTGCGTTGGGGTTGTTGATATTGACCAGCATCGCGTAACTGATCTGTGCTTATTGTGACCCACTCCTCTGATTACAGTTACATCGCGCAGACTGGCTACATGACTGAGCAGATGGAGATAGGTTTCAATATGATGCATTAAATCAAATGTTGTAAAATTAGGGTTAGACCGTTGAGATTAAACACTAGCTGTTTCTCAGGTTGATTACTGTGCGTGCCATGGACAGCAGACTGGTGACGTGCCGAGCAGAGCAGCTACAGTGGCCGGTCAGGGGAGGATCCTTACCCAGAATGAGCAGAGTCAGGCCATTGAAGAGAGCTCCCACGTAGGTCAGCAGCCACATCAGCACAGCAAACTGCAAAACAAAGGGGAAAAGCACTTCACTCTTGGCACCACTTAATCAAACACCCCCACGATTGTTGGAAGGTGTATCTGACAAGTGGTTTGACCACAGGTGCCAGACGATTGACAGCGGGACCGTTGCAGACATTAAGGGGTGGAGTGCAGGCAAGGTGACAGTGGCCACCACCTCACTGTAAAAGCCCATAGGCTACAGACTGACCTTGAGTGAGTCAATGAGGTCCTGGACTAGGAACAGCCGGCGGAGCTCCTTCATACAGGTGTTGGCGTAGAGCAGAGCCTTGTCGGCGTATTTACCGATCTGATCCTGGGACAGTGAGATCTCCATCTCCAAGTAGGATCTGTAGGGAAACAGTACGACAGACCGCTGGTGTCCAGGCTGAACTGACATTGGCAACCGATTGAGTGAATGCAAGTGGCAAACGTTAATGAGGATCACCGAGGGATCCTTGATCATCTCGGACTCACTTGAAGGGGTGTCCCTCATCGGTCTTCTGCACGGCCTGAAGCACAGACTTGTAGATCCTGAAGCTGATGGTGGCAGAGAGGGCGGCCAATGCTAAGTAGGCCCCAACGCTGACCACACTGAACTGGGTCAGGGAGAAGAGGAGAAGGAGCACGCTGCCAAATACAGCTCCTGAATGCTTCACATTCCTCCAGTAGAGCAGGTCAATGGCTAGAGGGCAGAGACAGGAGAGTAGGGATAGGATCCAGGGTTAGGCTCACGATTGACCACTATGACCCAGAACCCAGTATTACTGATGACCAAGACCCAGAATTGCAGTGTGAGTATCCTGACCCAACTGTGGGATTACCTCAGCATGACACAGTAGGGTTACTCTAACATAGAATGACCTCACAGTGCTCGATAGTGGTTCCTACCATTTCAGTGCTGTGATATTAATATAGTCCAGTAATCCTGTGTGACCCAGGCATTTAGGTCAGACAACAGGAAGCCCGTAGCATCCAGGAACCCTGACGTGTGTGATTTTGCTCCAACCCATTTCATAAAGCCTTGATCAAGCTGTCGTACATGTAGGTGTGACCGCGTCAACATGTTACAACCCACTTTCAGGGGAACCTTATCTGCACAGGGATGAGTGGTTTTCACTAGCAGAGGTCAGCACCTGGCTTGGTCACACACACTAAGCAAGCCTGCAGTACCCTAACACAACCCGGTTGTCCAGCAGCACGACTGCGCTGGCCATTCACAAAGCCGGGTTAATCATTTCCCTGTGGAGCTAGCAGCAGAAACATACCAAAGATAACAGCTCAAAGTGACCTGGTCATTCCGGCGGTCTGCAGTCAGAGGGACGTCATCCCCGTGACTGACAGCTGACCGGCCTATTGGGGACAATTAGAAGGAAAAACTTGTCTGCAGCCATAAGGCGCTGTTGAACACCCCACGATGACACAGCCTAACTGGGCAGCGAGTGCAGCGTTCCAGTCTGCCTCAGGTGACCCACAGAGCCTTCTCCTGTGTTGGCTGGAAACACAGGCTCGTTTCCATGAGAACAGCGGCTGGTTCAGCCTACAGTACAGCAGAATCCTCCACGTCCTGTTACTCCCCAGCAGCCAGCTGCTGTATTTCAACATTCGGCCGTTGATGTGACACCGGCCACCATTCGGTTCAAACGGTAGATGAAGCCTATTCCGGTAAGTTTGTGCCGCTGCCGGTTCCCCTGGGTGTCTTCTTCCTCCCTAAGCCCTCCTGCCCGCCCGGTCTAATTTTAGCCATGGTGCTGTGAGCGGCATAGAAATGACGGCCATCTTTATTTGCTACCATAGGCATCAGTGGATGCCAAAAATGCATTCTAAAACAGGGTGCTGAAAGGGCGCTCGTTTTGTCACCACTGACCCACTATGTGAGGGACAGGTGCACATTTTGCCACAGCAATCGGCCTAAATAATCAAGACTGAGCAGCCTTCCTCAACAACCAATATTAACTGACCTCTGTCCCTGTAATCAATAACTAATCATTCAGACTGGATTCCCACCCCATTAATCTCTCACCTTCTGTCTCTGTACAGTACATGTGACTGAATGCCACTGCCTTTAAACCCGGTGCCACTGTCACTAGTCAGAAACACTCTAAAGGATGTGCCATTGATCTTCAGAATTGCTTAAATGCAAAAACAAAATAGCATTCATACAGACACAGACCAAGCGAAGCAGCTGTGCTGTAAGACAGACAAGTAGGACAGCAACGCCGGAGAGACTTGACAAACAGCAGCGAATGTGCCTTGTGATCTGATCTACAGACTGGACAGACAGAGAGGAAAGCGTTAGCTAGTGCGGTAGAAGCGTGAGTACTGACCTGCGGCTCCCATGGCTGAACAGGGAAAGAGGCAGCTGCTTTATCCACAGACAAAAGGAGAGCACTGAAGGGGCTCCCCCCTCCCCCCACGGGTAGGGGAGGGGCATTAAGCACACAGGCTAATCATCGTTGGTCTAGGCAGGGGGACTGGAGAGGAGGCGGTGTGGGGAGCGGTTGACAGAGAACCAAGCGGCGATCCAGCACACACCCTCTCTTTTATACCCGGGCTTTAAAGCACAGCCCCATTGACAATTGGCCGAGACCGTCTACCAGGCCAGGACAAAAATAAAGGGGACTGTATCCGATACGGAATGGTGGACTGGTGTCACCCTCCAACAGGCAATAAGGAGTTTTTGCACTCATTTATTTATCCTCCGTTGTCTATATACAGCATATGACTTCATTGGCAGTACAGCATCTTTTGCGTGCGTGTTGCAGCATATCTGCAAGGTCTGTGTGGGTGATATAAGCCGGTATAGAGAGGATGAAAGATGCTGGCTGAAATATACTGCCCTAATAAAACACTTCAGCTCTGTCAAGATCTGGTAAGCACCTGACTGATACAGTTACCATAGTTACAGTGCTCCATTTTCTCCGCTCACTGAGACAGAGTGAAAGAGGAGGAAAGGAAAGACGAGGAGGGAGGGCGGGAGCTAAAACGCTCCATGGGGAACAGAAACAGATTCCCTTATTCTGTCTGACTTGGAGAAATGATGGACACATAACGTCTGCGGCGACAAACACCCAGCCACTCCCTTTAGAGTGGAACACAGAAGGACAAAGAGGCCTTAAACACAGGCTGGCAGCGGCCAAAACCAGATAAACACAGTGAACATTAAAAGACAAAACACCCATATTAAAAATTATGCAAAGGCTGCAATCAAGACAAACCATGTCAGACCTTTTTTTATTACCTTTAACCAACAATATTTAAGTGAAAAATAAATTGATAATAAAAAAACAAAAAATGCCTTTGTTGCATAAGCGTGCACGCCCTTTATAATGGGCTTTGTAACTAAGGTAATTTGTCGTCACCAGACATCATTGAAGCGATTCTCATCACCCCTAAATAAAATCTGCTGTTCCTGTATGATTTCCTTGGTTTCTTGGTTGTATAATGTAGAAATAGCCATGCTCCATAAAGAGCAAACAAAGGATTGACAGGATCTTATCATTAAACGTACGGATCAGGCGAAGGATGTGAAATAACTTTCAGACATTGTGCATCATGTAACATTATGGAGATAATCATGAAATGGAGGCAAAATGGCACCACCAGGGTATGGCAAAGATCAGGACGTGGGCACTCGTTGCATATAACAACGCTTGGGCGTGTTCTCCACTGAGTGATGAGTGAGTTGTGGGTTAGGGTGGCAAGACGGAAGAATTTCTCATCAAAAAAGCCCATTCAAGCCTGTATACATTTTGCTACAAGACACATTTAATCTTCCAAACCCATGTGGGACAATACGTTATGGAAGGTAGAATTTTATGGCCTAAATTCCAAAAGATAAGCTTGATGCAAAGCCAACACAGGTCATCAGCGAAACAACAGAGTACCTACACAGTACCTAATACCAAGCATGGTGGTGGCAACATCTTGCTATGTGGCTGTTTTGTTTCTCTTCAGAGAGGACAGGAGCTCTGGTCAGAATAGAATGGAGAATGAATAGCTCCAAATATCAAGATATTTTGGTCCAATCCCTGCTGCCTTCTGCCAGAAAGCTTAAGTTCTAGATGAATTTCACCTTTCAAAATAACAACATTTGGAAATAACACAGCCAAATCCACCAAGGAATGAGTTCCAAAAAGGAAGATCAATATCCTGGAATTGCACTGTCACAGCCTGGACCTCAATCCTATAGACAGTCCCTGGACTGTCCTAAAGAAGGCTGTGCACAGATTATCCCCTTGCAATTTGAATGAGCTTAAACTTCTGCAAAAAAGAGTGGAATAAAATAGCAAAATCCAGGTGCTAGGTTGATAAAGACCTATCAAAACAGACTTACTGCTGTAATCCAAGCAAAAGGTGCTTCCACAAAGCATTAGTTAGTGTGCACACTTCTGCAACCAAGGCATTGTTCTGTTTTTTTTCTCCAGAGAAATGATCCATTTGTCTTTCACCTAAATATGATCTGAAATGATTTGTCTTTGTTTCAGCCTTTACATCAATAAAAGCTGCATTTTAATAAGGGTGTGTAGACTTTTGATATCCATTGTACATCATGGACAGGGTGCATGCAGTTTTGTAAATGATGTACATTGAAACGGACAGCGCTTAAATACAATTACAAAAAGGTTTACTGGAGTTTGATGACAGAGTTGGGTTTGTCATCCAAAATTGTAATCATGAATCATCTAAGTCTGGATATAGCCTACGGTGGCTTTTTACTGACACAATACTTTACCTCCATGAAATGTTTAGCTTTTTCTGATCAAGGAAGACTACAGGTAAACAATACCATTTCAAACATCCTATTTCCTTGTATTAGGCCAAGTGCTAGACAGAGGACGCATTGTTTCCACAGTACTGAACAGTAAACTGGTACCCTAGGTATTGTCCTACCGACTACCAAGTACAGCCATGGGTGGGGTTTGCTGTCAAAATCTCTGGTCTAACACTGAGGATTGTTACTGTCCCCCAGCTAACTTGAACACAGAAGGTGGAACTAGAACATAGCATAGCACTCAGGCAAACCATGATCCTGATGTTACAACACTGTATAATTTCTCCTTCGAAAACATAAAAAGCTGATGTAATGTTTTTCACAGGCTGTATTTTTTTTGTGGTCAGATGCTGTTCTGCATTTTTGGGTACAGGCAGTGAACTAGTTTGAGCCTGACATAGTTAGCCTATCAAAGTAATGGACACTTAAGGTAACTTATTTAGCCAAACCTGTATGCACTGCTTCAACTGCTTGTTCAAAATAAATTGGTACATTTTTACCCTTCGGGGTTTCACTGTGAACTTTTTAGATGCAAATATAGGACAGTGAATCACTGTTAAACAAACTCCCTCAGACTGATGACATATTTATATAGACAGCCTAAAACCTTATTCCAGGCCATAGTGAAAGCTCAGTAAATACAAGCTATAATGCTCACAATGCTTAGTGACTGAAATGAAAATATATTATAACCATTTGTCTAATGAAAATGTAGTATAACCACTGGCGTATACGACTCCTCAGTATTTAAATAAGAGATTACTAGGCTATAAAACAGTTTCATTTGTGAGACGTTATATTATCCATTCTAAATATATTCTTGAAATCATCCGCTGTCTTTCACAGGCAGACAAACCAACTAAATTTCCCTCATACACACAATATAATACATATGGCTGCTATAGAAAAGGACAGCCCGTTGGAAATGCAATGGGCAGGAAGAAGGGAGATTGCTCTTTCTCGTCATTCCTCTTCCAAAATCACAGGCGTAACTATTGCACACCACAATGGATAAAGAGGCATACGGAAGCTGCACCTTTCCCTCCCCATCACTGCAAGGTGCCATGGCATCCAATGAGACTGATGTCACCAGGAAGGGTGTGCCATGGTTGCCATGGAGACAGTCTGTCAGTGCTGTCCTGATGCTCCACAGCCTGTCACACAAAAAAAAAACGCTCAAAGCGTCCGCCATTAAAACGCCCCCCCCCCCCCACCACCACAGAAGCCTCAGACCGGGAGGGGGACAACAGTGACACACCCTGGTCCACGTTAACAGACACAAAACAGACGGTTCACAGTGTGTGTACGTTCACAACAGCGGCGTCTGGCGCCCAGCCTTCCCCATCCACCCACCCGCCCATCAGCCAGACGTTCCTCCTTTGTCTCCTCACGCGGAGGATAGACAGAGCAATCAGGGCGTGTCTGCGGTGAGACGGCGAGGGGGGGCGAAGGTAAACAGCAACCTGATCACCCGGGCCCTGGCTAGCACACCCCCCGACAAACGCACACAGTACATACTTGCAATGCCCACCGTTGAAACACAACAGCTCTGCGCTTCGAGCATGAATAGCATGCATAAACACCTCATACATGTGTATACATAAATCGGTTGACCACAGCACAGCCTAGAAACACACGCTCCTAACACACACACACCGACACAACTAACACATCAATACCCTGGCCTTTCCAGCTGCTCCAGGAGCACTCCTTCTTGGTACCGTCCTGCATGCTGGTGATCAGTAATCTCCCTGGTATCCTTTTCTCTCAGTCGTCTCTATGTTCTTCCAGATCTTCCTCTTCTCGTGTCACAGACTCACTCACTCACTCATCCCACAACGGCATGAATGGTTGGAAGGATGCAATGAGGGAGCGATGTGGAGACGAGAGGGAGGAAGGGAGGGAGACAAGGTTTCCAAGGTACTGGTGCTTCGCGGAGCACACAGACTGATGCTGTGAAGCAGTGCTAGCGAGGACAGGAGGAGAGGGAGTGTGGGGGGGTGATCGAATTGTAAACACCACACCACAGTCGCTACTGCAGCAAATCATCCATGCAATGATTTAGTGCCTGAGGGGGAAGGCTTTTTCTTGACAGGGGAGGTAAGCACTATTTCACAATAAAAGTCCTCGTGCTGATCCCGATTCTCAAAGCAGACTAGGAATTTGGGCACAGGGATTGGCGATGAAAGAGTTAACTAACATGCCCTAGTCAGTCAAAAGCAGGCAGATGCACTGTCACATATTTCCTAGCCCGCCCCTCATGCTTCGATTTTTTTGTTTGTTGGTTCTTTATCATCATTAATATTGTATGAAAAATTACTTACAGATAAGGTACCAGGCTGAAATGACTATTTAAAGAAACTGACGTCATCTTTCATAGCATTGAGCATTGTGGGTAATAGGCTACTGTTAGCGTTGCCAAGGAAGATTCTGGAAATTAGTCACCTTCTCTGCCCCTTGTACAAAATAATGCTGAAGCTTGTTACGACGCAAATACTGCAGCTATTTTTAAACATCTCACTAATTATTTAGCAGACTAAGCTGTTGGTCTTTTCAATAATTTAGAAACATACATATTGTTTCCTACAGTATAGTCCTACATGGTCTTTTAGGTTTACTGCCTTCAGACTCAGTTTGGGCTTCAGGTTTCCCCACCAGGCTTCATTCACAATGCAGAAGGAATTACAGAGCTCTCAGGACTTAACGTGATGCATGGGGGAATGTACCGAGCCATGTGCAACACAGACAGCACCACATCCGAACCGTGTGGATTGGATAGAGAATAACTATAATGATTCATGGTCTTAAACACCCCCCCCCCTCCATTTTAGTGAGATCGGTACAATCAGACAGCCGTTGACACCCTCTCACACCTTCTGCTTGCAGCAACCTTTAAAAAGCTCTCTGCCACGGCAACAGCCAATGGGAAAAAAATAAAGCCTGTGCCGTGCGCTCCCCTTCGGATGGTGTTGCCATAGCAACTGCTCTGGAGCTGCACAGGCTGTGGTAAATGATGTCAGCCTGTCCTCTGCCACCAGCAGCACACACACACAGACCTCTGGTCTACAGGAAGGTGTCTGCACCACCTAGTGGTGGAGGAATAGGAACTACAACATATGGCTTGACCCAGTTTAATGAATTCCAGAACCTTCTGTGAGTGTCTGTTTGTAAACACCAGCATAGGTAAAGGGCTTCAGATTTTCCTTGAGCACATTATAAATGTTTCCTATCTACAGATATTCCCCTGTGGCCTGACCTTGATGGAGCCATTAAATAAGAACTAAAATCTACTATTTCCGTTACTGCATTTAGATCCGCACACCCGATGGATCTTTCAAAGACAAATGTCTTTGTGTTTGTGTCCCCGATGTGACATCACATGGTCAAAAAGTCCCACTGTGCACAACAAGGATGCAAAAGGAGCAAACAATGGAAAGAAAAAAATAACAAGTGCCAACCCGAAGCGACTGACTGCATGTGGTGCAAAGTGACTGGCTGGCATGATCTCTGGCCTGTGATGACATATCTGCCTGGTTGATGATGCCGCTAGAGTGTGAGGACATACAGTCTGCTGAGGATGTAGGAGTGGAGGAGTCAGTGTCATCTCTAAAAAATAAATATAGAGAATATACATCCACTGAGTTTCAGGGATTCATACACAAATCATCAATAATGTAGAGGCTCTCAGCCTCCGTGGACTCATGGGAAAAATGTTTTGTGACTGTACCTACCACCTACCACCAGAGGGCACCAGATCCTGAAATCATGCAGCAGCTCCCAATCCAAGATGCTCACATCCACCACAGCACAGAGGGAACCAGCCCTCTCACAGCAAAAAAAACCCTTTCGATTCCTGGCCTTGTCGACACAGCCAAGAAAACTACACACCAAGGCCCTCCATGCTATCTTCTGATGCATCACACACTCTGGGTAGTAAAACAGTAAGTCAGCAACCTGCCGTATCAGAGGGATTCCACTGTCATACCAACAGCTCGTAAAACACATGCAAAGTTACTACTATGAAAACATGGCAATGACACAGTCAGTGGAACCTCCACTCAGAAACAAATGCACCAACAGATATCATACTACCTGTTCCATAAGCTGGTACATCAATTTCTGGAGTGCTGTGGTGATATAATGTAGAGGCAACACAGCTGCAACAATGAAAGACATGCGATAACACGACTTCAAGGAGAGATAGCAGTACAGCTTTATCATTACAAACTGTACTGTACTGTAGGTTGGAAGTCAGACTGAAATGGTTCGTGGACAGCTCTGGTTGGCTACCCAGTACTATACAAATTCTGTATGAAAAGATGACAAGGACTTACCTTTCTGTTTGTCAAAGCCCCCCATAAAGGCTGGTGCTGGAGGCTTAGCCAGGTCTCCCGTCCCTTCAGTGACATGCGTGCTGTCCTGTAGGGGCCTCTCCAACCTCACCTCCGGGGGTACAGATGCCGTGGGGGGCTTGGGCTTGGCGGGGCGATCCTCCTCCATCTTCACGGGGCTCTTGCTAGTGTCACTGGATGATTTCGTCATGGAGCTCGTGACAGGCTCGGCTGGGACCACCTCTGGGGGGGGGCGGGCAGAGGGCACAGAGGTGGGAATCAGAGGCAAAGGGGCACTGACCCCCTTTTTAGGGTCGGAACCCTGTCTTTTGGGGCTCTCCTCATTGGCCGACTCGATGAAGAGCTCACTATCCAGCTCCGCCTCCCTCTCCTCCCTCAGAATACTGTAGGATGTGGGCCCCTTGGCACTGGGAGGGTTGTCAAAGGATGTGGGCCCCTTGGCACTGGGAGGGTTGTCAAAGGGGTTGCCAGCCTGGGTAAAACCTCCCTTGCTGCTGGGTGGTTTCTCAAAGGGGTTGTTACTGGACCTGATGCCGGGGGGGCTCTGCAGTGGAGGTTCTTCAGACACCAGCTCTATCTCAGAGTCCCCAGACTCCGCACTGCTCCCATCCTGTTCCCTGGCCTTGGCTGAGGACGGGGCTGGCTTGTTGCTAGGGTCGCTCTTGAACAGGTCTTGGGATGGGGATTCTTTTTCTGCAGATAGGAGAAGGGGAAAAAGGGGAATTAGGCACTGAATGAATCTTTAAATTATTTGCATTTGCACATTTTTAATATAGATATCTTTACCCAAAATTAAAATATTGTAAATCATAAGTGTACTTTACATATACAGTACCAGTAAATATGGGTGCGTCTAGACTTTTGACTGGTAATGTATGTATATATAACACTCCAACTCAGTACGACACAAGCAGTGGATGGGCAATAGCCTACCTGTTGGGGATATGTTGGGGGAAGAGTTTGGGCTGTCGTCCTCGGGCTCAGACAGAGTAACAGTCGGTACACCCTGCAGGCCCAGGCTGAGGATGTTGTCAGATACGCTGGCCTGTGGGGGGGTGGGTTTGACAGCAGGAGGGGGGAGGGACTCGGTCAGGGTGATTTTCACAGGGCTAGCGGGCTGGGGGGTGCCCAGGTTGCGGTAGGAGCGGTAGTCAGACAGCTCCTCGTCCTCAGATGGGTCCTCTACGTAGGGAAAGGAGTGAGAGTCCAGTGCTGGACCTAGGTTCTCCTCCTCTTCATCCTCCTCCACCTCGAGTCCTGCATGACTCTTATCCATGTAGCCCCCTAGGGAGTCCATGCCAGACAGCCCAGTATCCATCAGGCTATGCAGGGGCCCCTGGCTCTGTTGCTGGTTATGGACATCATCACCATGGCTGATATCCATGTAGTTGTAGGCCTCAGTCTTAGACTCTGAGCCCCCCAGCAGGGACTTGGGCATCTCATCAACTAGGTCAGTGGTCTTCTTGGTGTTGGAGGAACCAAAGATTCCAAAGGAGTCAAAGTTATCCTGAGAAGGGGGGCCAGAGGGGCATTTCAGATCATCAGACAAGTAAGAGGCATCTTGGCCTGAGGGGTAACTCTGATTGGACAGGAGAGACGTGTACAGGTCAACATCATCACTCATGGGCTTCCGGAAAAGGTCAGACATGGCGCCACCTAGGAACAGAGAGTTAGAGGACGGACAGTGAATTTAATCACATACCTCAGACAATATGAGTGGTTTTAGTGTCAACAACAGGGGGACAAATATAAGACTACTGCATCAGAGCAGAAATTCTTCAAAACAAGTTCTAATCAACTGTTGACACTAATAATAGGATTAAGTAACGTGTTTACTTCAGGCCTGATAGCGGAGATTGTGGCGAGAGAATGGGAATCAGCTGGGAGATGGCGGTGCAGATCTGTGATGCAGCACTAACAGAAGGCACTTGTGCCCTGAGTGGGACAAAGGCGGATTGTTCAAACCCCAAAACTCATCCTGCCGGATCTAAATCCTCAGACAGTGAGGTGCGGGGAATGGGCTCTGTATTCTATTCACATCTCTATTCATACATGTCCTCTGACAAGATGGCTGATTGGCACTGAGGCACGCACGCACACACACACACACACTATGTCCTGTACCCTGTCCTTTTCATTTTCTTTTTGTAACTTTCCAGCTACCATACAGCATGACCAGTGCAGCATACCACATCATGACCAGTACAGCATACCACATCATGACCAGTACAGCATACCACATCATGACCAGTACAGCATACCACATCATGACCAGTACAGCATACCACATCATGACAGCATTGCAAAGGCATCCTAACAACAGTACAGTTGTTAGAGAGTTAGGAAGGAGTAATCTTTCGTTTACACCCATGTCTCATCAACTGGTAAAAAAAAAGGTTAATAGGGCAATAAATGTCTAATTCTGTGGGAAAGTCAGCCTAAGCATGAATAAATAAATGTTACTATGTTTATAATTATGTGGGAAATCCACACAATATTTGAAAAGTTTAATGGAGAAGTTGAATGCATTTGTGCAATTTTAACATAGGAGGCCAAGTTATTTAATTGCTTTTTGGAAAGGTCAGTGTAAGGAAGATGATGGGAGTTTTTGTGTATGCGGCATGTTTTACAGTAAGATGGGGCTGGTCAACACTGTATCCAAGGATTTATTTTGTGTTGGCACAGGAACTCCGGCCATCCCCTATTCTATAACCTCTGCAAAGTAGTGATACAGTTAGGTCCGGAAATATTTGGACACTGACACAATTTTCATAATTTTGGCTCTGTACGCAACCACAATGGATTTAAAGTGAAACACCCAAGATGCAACTGACATGCAGACTTTCAGCTTTAATTCAAGGGGCTGAACAAAAATATCATATGAAACGTTTAGGAATTGCAACCATTTTAATACACAGTCCCCTTATTTCAGGGGCTCAAATGTAATTAGACAAATTAACACAATCATAAATAAAATGTTCATTTTTAATACTCGAGAATCCTTTGCAGGCAATGAATGCTTGAAGTCTGGAAAGCATGGACATCACCTAACGCTGAGTTTCCTCCTTTGTGATGCTTTGCCAGGCCTTTACTACAGCTGTATTTAGTTGTAGTTTGTTCATGTTTGTCTTCAGCAAGTGAAATGCATGCTCGATCGAGTTGAGATCAGGTGATTGACTCGGACATTGCAGAATATTCAACAACTTTGCCTTAAAAAACTCCTGGGTTGCTTTCGCAGTTTGTTTTGGGTCACTGTCCATCTGTAAAGTGAAGCGCCGTCCAATCAACTTTGCTGAATTTGGCTGAATCTGAGCAGACAATATATCCCTACACACTGACCCAGTGCCATTGGAAGCTATGCACGCCCATGCCATCACACTGCCTCCACCGTGTTTTACAGATGATGTGGCATGCTTCAGATCATGAGTCATTCCAAGCCTTCCAAGTTTTATCAAAATCCGGAATTTTGATGTATAATACTTCAGCTAGACAAACCTTTGTATGCACCACATTGTGTTTGCTTGTTCTGAGATGTATCCTCCAGACTTTTACAGTAGGGGGAGAAGATCAACCTTCGGAAGAGCATCCAAAAGAAAACAAGGCAATGGTAAACATGTCCTCCCCTAAAAATGATGCATCCTCTTGCAGGCTCAGCGTCATTTTCTTAGTTCCAGATTTCTGTGGAAGGACACATCATTTACCCAAGTTGAATCAAAACCGAGAGAGTGGTGTGTGAGTACGGAGTAGCATGAAACAACCCAACAGGCACGTATAGACATGTACCTGATAAAGCATCACTCTGGGGTTGATATGAATGTTCTTGCATATTTTGAGACTTGATAGTGTTTGTAAAATTTGTGCGGTCTTCAGTTACAACACCAATACACTTGATTGATTCATATGAATTTGTGCTAGCATATGTGGATGTTTATTGGTCAATAACATCCATTTTGTTTTTGCTACTAGGACAATTATTACATTGAGCAATCTTTGTACATAGATGCAGAAACATTTTGTAAAGATCAATAATTTGGTTAACAGGGAGGGGCAGAAATCCATCATGGCAGATTTTATAGGCTCTAGAGACGAATGCGTTCATTGTAAGAAGAGTGTCCTATGTACTGAATTGTTGATGTCGCAACGTTTGCATTTCCAATTATTTGTATTAGTAATATATGGTCAAATACTGAAATTTTGTAAATGCTGGATCATAACAGCAAGATGCATCTTTCATGCACATTTTGAAAATCTCACAGAGACCGATTCACAGTCCCCTCCATACATCCTTACAGAGACCGATTCACAGTCCCCTCCATACATACTTACAGAGACCGATTCACAGTCCCCTCCATACATACTTACAGAGACCGATTCACAGTCCCCTCCATACATACTTACAGAGACCGATTCACAGTCCCCTCCTTACATACTTACAGAGACCGATTCACAGTCCCCTCCATACATACTTACAGAGACCGATTCACAGTCCCCTCCATACATACTTACAGAGACCGATTCACAGTCCCCTCCATACATACTTACAGAGACTGATTCACAGTCCCCTCCATACACACTACAGAGACGGATTCAGTCCCCTCCATACACACTACAGAGACGGATTCAGTCCACTCCATACACACAGAGACTGATTCACAGTCCCCTCCCTGATTTCAAAATTGGTGACAATTTGTGATTTCCAAATTAAACCATGATATGTACTATGTTTAATGTCTACATGTACAACCTGAATGAAATCCAGTCAAACCTTACAAAGCCAATAAGGGCTCAATGCCACCTAGCCTTTCGGGGTGGACCCGCAAATAGGTCCAGATTTCAAAAGGCACTGGACCCAGCTTGTGCTAAATGGTGTATTCCTTCTATTTTCTGTTTTTGAGAACAAGCAGAGCGCTATCTAATGCTCCTGAGGCTAGCCAGCCACTTGGAGTCAAGGGCAAACCATGAGATAATTACAGCCCCCTACCTAACAATAGTTTTTTTTCGGCAGACCAGCTGTGAGAGGTATATACTGAGTAGAAGTGAGCTCCCTCCAATTTTGAGAAGAGTTTGTTCTATGCATGACAGTATTGACATAGTGCCATCTTGTTGCACGCCAGTGACACAAAAAAGCCTGGTTACAATATGCCCAACAACACCTTGATACGCCTCACAGCTTCTGGCACACTGTAATTTGGAGTGACAAGACCAAAATAGAGCTTTATGGTCACAACCATAAGCGCTATGTTTGGAGAGGGGTCAACAAGGCCTATGGCAAAAAGAATACCATCCCCACTGTGAAGCATGGTGGTGGCTCACTGATGTTTTGGGGGCGTGTGAGCTCTAAAGGCACTGGAAATCTGGTGAAAATGACCTGGAGGCATTTTGCCAAGACGAATGGGCAGCTATACCACCTGCAAGAATTTGGGGCTTCATAGACAACTATTACAAAAGACTGCACGCTGTCATTGATGCTAAACAGGGCAATACACAGTATTAAGAACTAAGGGTATGCAGACTTTTGAACAGGGGTCAGTTCATTTTTTTCTTTGTTGCCATGTTTTGTTTTATGATTGTGCCATTCTGTTATGACCTACAGTTGAATGTGAATCCCATAAGAAATAAAATACATTGTTTTCATTATAGGTACTGTATAGCTAATAGCTAGCCATCAACAGTATTCTTTGTACATGAGTACACTTTAGTTCCGTTAATAAACGTTCTGTTGTTGATATAACTACATGTAGCTTCTTAAATAATGACTCTAACGACGTATATGAGATGAAAGGGATTTTAAAATACATTGCATTTACAGTCTAAACATTTAATTAGGTGGGAAATATTAAATTATTGCTTGCATACATCAGCGTGTTATTCTCTACTTTCTTCTAGAACCTTCTCTTTTCTTGCAATGCATTATGGTAGTTATAGTTCAATCATTACATACAAACATATCTTATTGTCCTTGTCCATGTATCAATACATCAAATGAATAATACTTAAACAAGTAAATGATATTTCTATCAATAATTTCAAATAACTGTAACAATGAAAGTTACAACAGTTGTCCACGTTATTTCAGCAAAAATGTAATGGCTGAGGTAAAAGTTGCATTCTTGCTGTTTAAATAGCATAATGGTTAAAGAAACAGTCTGCCACATAGAAAATCTCAGATCGATACCAGCCAGGGACAAGAACATTCATCCTTTCTAATCGCGGGCCGGCTGAACTACTGTAGGCTTGTCTGGTTCCTCAATAGGCGCCCAGTGGAATGGAAACGGTTGGCTCACAGGACTTTCTTGAGAGGCTAACATTTTCCTTCCATTTTTTTAAATAATGCATGTGAAAAGCAGGATCTGTGTAAGAACAGTGTGGGTGTATATCAGTCATAAAAACGATTAATGTGAGTGGACCGCTGATTGGCTGGCTCATCCTTCTCTAGACTGCTGATTGGCCACCTCAAACTCCCAAGTATGGTGGTGCCATTCTCCTGAGCATATTTCAAAAAATTTGTTTAAGGTTTTTTTTTTATTAGTTACCAGAATAGGGCAGGGCAGTTTACTTTTTAGTTGTGATTTTGTGTGTATATATAGTCCACAATGCTGGAACTGGCCGAATATTTGGTTTCAGTAAACACAGAAATATTTATAATGTAGCTCAAGAGCCAACATTTGCATACAAAATAATTGCACAAAGTTTTGTACAAACGTCCATGGATGGAAATATGTGCAAAACATAGTTTACTACTCCACTAGAACTGCACTGTAATCCCCTTCCATATGCAGAGCTGTTCTCCACTCTCATTGGCCAACAATGCCTCAATAAATAGGCTGGATCCAGCTGCTGGGATGAGGGAAGATGGGGGGGAAACGGGTGAAGGAGGGAGGGATAAGGTATTTAAAATAAGAACCATCAGACTCCCCCAGAGGATGAAGGCTGAGTAGCCTATGGGACAGGATGTCCCGTCCCTCCCTATCCTTCCTCTAAGGGCCACCCTCGTGTTCTGTTCTCTATTGGACAGCGTCTACAGTCTTCACATCTAACGCTAGGCTACAAACTTGATGCAGAGACTCAAGACAAACACTCTACAACAAAATAACATGGTGAGATTCTAAGAGAAACGTGGCAGTCCTTTGACACACTGCAGTCAGTTTTATACAGAGTACAGTCACGCCAGCGTAGGAAGTGTCTGAGCAGATGGCAACAGCTGTAGCTGTGGTTTGTAGAGTTCAATGGGGTTCATGAAGCCATCTACTGACAGACAGCCAGACTGCTACTGTATAATCCTCTTAAGGCCTCCTTTGCCCCTCCTCTGCCACCCCCCCCACCCCCACTGAATACACTACCAACATAATCTACCATCCACTGAGTTACATCGACTAGCAGGAATAGGGCAGAACTCTGGTCTCACGCAGACAACATACAGTGAGGAGAGGTGCCCTCTGGAACAGGCTGCACCGGCCCTGTTGATTCCAGACAGGGTGACACGCCTTCTAGTCCACACCGCTGGCTGCTCTGCAGACTGACAGTGACGTGGCACTGAGCGTTTGCTTGCTAACAACCCCCAAAGGCGTCTCAGCAGCTGAATGATGAAAGTAGATGCGCTGAGTGATGAGCAGACAGACATCGGGGCAGCAGTGGCTGTAAGAGGCAGGTCAGACAGACAGGGAAGCTGTCTACTGAGCCACATCAGCACACGGCATCAGTGGCCGTTGTGGCGCAGCAGCAGGACTCAGACACTGGAAAAAAACCCACAAGGCCAAGCAAGTGCTTCAGCCCATTCGGACAGGATCAGATGTGACAGCAGTGTCATTCTTGCTTCAGAATTTGCCACATCACATAATCGTGCTTCTGAGTGGATGACACAGTTAAATAAATAATTTCTGGTGGATGCATTGCGAAAGGGCAGTCACTTTGTTATCCTCGCCACAGCCAACACAGCTATTAGCCTAATGCACCCTGACAATATTTTTGTTACGCTAATCTCATGCTTCTCCAATTAGTGGCTGGAGACTAAGCCGTGATAACAGATGACATCATAAGTATTGACTATTACATAGGATTCAAAGCCACTCTGAACCACATTTAAGCTGTTGCACCAGACTCTGGCACTTGATCTCTTGATTTGAATGAATGATAGTAACAAGGCTCAAGCAACTCAAAAATGTACCTCTCTTAAGTAGCTACGTTGCCATCCAATTGGCAAAATATATATTTTGCATACATTTTTATGTAGTGAATAAATGTTCCCATAGCTTTGTTATAAACATTGTTGTGTTAATTTTAAAATTTGAACACTTCAGTCTTGGCATCTGGACTCTAGCCAACAACTCACAAATACAGTGCTGATAGGCAACCTTATAAAATGAACTTATTATAAATAACTTTTTGTCAAATGGCAGACACATCAATCATGTAACCAGAATAAGCCTCTCTGTTATTGGTTAGTTCATATTATATTAAATCTCCATCTTCACCTTTCACTTCTGTCTCCACTTCACCTGTCTCCCTCTGATTCCAACTGTCCATAAAAGCCTTGCAAAAATAATAATAATAAAAAATAAAAAGAAACATGGAAGATGAATGTACTCTCTTCTTTTAAAAAGAAAACCCACTTAGGTTTGGGACACTTATGGTGGAAGCGCACGTGAACATCAAATGGAGGCCAAGGGTGGAGAGGAGGGAGGATTCATTTGGGATTAGGAACATATCAAATATGCTTCTTTCTAATTATGTTTCCATGTAACAATTGCCAGACGATTCTGAGACACCAGAAATATTGGAATTGCCTTTACTCTGTTTGCTTATCTGTTTACCCATCAGCTTCTTATAAGATTATGACGGCTGGACAGGCGAAACCTTGTTATTGCCAACTGGGATGAGAAACATCTATAAACAGTCATCCTACACACAAGAATTCCTACTGCATTCAAGTTGTGAAGTCTATAGAAGCTGCCACCTGTCATTTATCGATCCTGGATAAGTCCTTGGGTGAGTGGAATGATGATGATAGGTTATTTGAAGATCCAGACTGAGTGTCTCTACAACCGGTCAGCTTTGGAGCCCAGCTGCCAATTAAAGTATCTTCACTTTCATTGCCAGAGTTAGACACACACATGGATTCAAGGATACGTAGTACAAAATACAAAAACAAGTATCTTTCTTTTGTATGTAGTCAAAATTGAAGTGTTTTCAATTTTGACTACATGCTGAGGACAGTGGTTGGGTCTATTAACTGCCAACAGCCCTCTGCATCAAATCATCAACAGATGTGGACAGGGAGTTAAATGTTGAGAGAAGCCTAGAGCCAATAAGTCAAGTAAAAAATCAAAATCAAATCAAGTCAATAATTCTCTGTTTTAGCTTAAAGATTAAAAGGAAGCACATGTTGTCTGTGTGGAGCGACAACATTAACAAATATTTGCTTAATCTGTGCCCTTCCCTCAGCAGTAGCTACTATAATTGGCCCTGGAAGCTGAAGAAGACGAATGAGATAGGAAGGCAGGATGAAGCAGGATAACCAGAGGGGCCCCATGTCCTCCTTTCAGGCTGCAAGACAGGAACACTAGCAGCAGGGTCCTGCGTCTTCATCGTGCATTCTCTGGGCCTCTGGGAATAAGAGCAGTGCAGAGATCTTCCTGGTTGATGAACATACATGTGAGCAGTGCAGAGATCTTCCTGGTTGATGAAC
>JACXGI010008228.1:0-34262 GCA_016801175.1 Esox masquinongy
GGAGGGCAAGACACAAAAGGTCATTGCTAAAGAGGCTGGCTGTTCACAGAGCTCTGTGTCCAAGCACATTAATAGAGAGGCGAAGGGAAGGAAAAGATGTGGTAGAAAAAAGTGTACAAGCAATAGGGATAACCGCACCCTGGAGAGGATTGTGAAACAAAACTCATTCAAAAATGTGGGGGAGATTCACAAAGAGTGGTCTGCAGCTGGAGTCAGTGCTTCAAGAACCACCATGCACAGACGTATGCAAGACATGGGTTTCAGCTGTCGCATTCCTTGTGTCAAGCCACTCTTGAACAAGACACAGCGTCAGAAGCGTCTCGCCTGGGCTAAAGACAAAAAGGACTGGACTGCTGCTGAGGGGTCCAAAGTTATGTTCTCTGATGAAAGTGAATTTTGCATTTCCTTTGGAAATCAAGGTCCCAGAGCCTGGAGGAAGAGAGGAGAGGCACAGAATCCACGTTGCTTGAAGTCCAGTGTAAAGTTTCCACAGTCAGTGATGGTTTGGGGTGCCATGTCATCTGCTGGTGTTGGTCCACTGTGTTTTCTGAGGTCAACGCAGCCGTCTACCAGGAAGTTTTAGAGCACTTCATGCTTCTTGCTGCTGACCAACTTTGTGGAGATGCAGATTTCATTTTCCAACAGGACTTGGCACCTGCACACAGTGCCAAAGCTACCAGTACCTGGTTTAAGGACCATGGTATCCCTGTTCTTAATTGGCCAGCAAACTCACCTGACCTTAACCCTATAGAAAATCTATGGGGTATTGTGAAGAGGAAGATGCAATACGCCAGACCCAACAATGCAGAAGAGCTGAAGGCCACTGTCAGAGCAACCTGGGCTCTCATAACACATGAGCAGTGCCACAGACTGATCGACTCCATGCCACGCCGCATTGCTGCAGTAATTCAGGCAAAAGGAGCCCCAACTAAGTATTGAGTGCTGTACATGCTCATACTTTTCATGCTCATACTTTTCAGTTGGCCAACATTTCTAAAAATCCTTTTTTTGTATTAGTCTTAAGTAATATTCTAATTTTCGGAGATACTGAATTTGGGATTTTCATTAGTTGTCAGTTTTAATCATCACAATTAAATGAAATAAACATTTGAAATATATCAGTCTGTGTGTAATGAATGAACATAATATCCAAGTTTCACTTTTTGAATGGAATTACTGAAATAAATCAACTTTTTGATGATATTCTAATTATATGACCAGCACTTGTATGTCTATATATATATATATATATATATACAGTACCTTCTGAATGTATTCAGACCTCTTGGCTTTCTCCTGATTTTGTTGGGTAGCTGAATACATTTTTAATTGATTACCATAATGACAAAGTGAAAACACACTTTTAGAAATATGTGCCAATTATTGAAAATGAATATCTGAAATATCTCGTGCACAAGGATTCAGACCTACATTTGCATATATCTGGGGAAGGTTATAAAAACATGCTAAAGCATTGAAAGTTCCTAGGAGCATAGTGGGCTCCATCATTGTTACATGGAAAAGGTTTGGAAACACCAATATTCTTCTTAGAGCTAGCCATCAAGACAAACTATGGGACTGGGCAAGATGGACCTAGGTCTGCGATAAGACCAAGAACCTAAAGGGCACTGTAACAGAGCTTCAGAGTTTTTCTGTAGAGGTGGGAGAACCTGCCTGAAGGAAAATCGTCTCTGCACCAGTCCATCAATCAGGCCTTTATGGTGGCCATTAGGTTCTTGGTCTGGGTTACAAGGCCTGGGGTACACACAGTGGCTAGGCAAAAGCCACTCCTGAGTAAAAAGCATATGATGTCTGAGAACATGAGGAGCAATATTTTCTGGTCTGATGACATCAAAATCAAACTACGGGGCATGAATGTCAAGCTCTACATCTGGCGAAAAAAAGGTACCGCATACCATCCCTACGTTGAAGAATGATGATGGGAGCATCATGCTACGGAGCAAAATACAGCAAGGTCCTTGAAGAAAACCTGATCTAGAGCGCACAAGACCTCTTACTGAGACATAAATCTTTCAACATGACAACAATCCAATAAGTACACAGCCAAGACAACATTGGAGTTGTTTCGGTACAAGTGTGTAAATGTACTTATGGGGCCCGCCAAAGCTCAGGCGTCAACCCAATTTTACATCTTATGGAGACCTGAAGATAGAAGTTCACAGACGCTCTCCATCCAATCTGACAGAGGTTGAGAGTATCTACAAAGAACAATAGGAGAAACTACCCAAATCCAGGTCTGCAGAGCTGGTAGAGGCATACCCAAGAACACTTGAAGCTCTGATCGCTGATAAAAGTGCTTCTACAAAGTGTTTCTGCAGTGTTTCTAAAGGGTACAATTTCAAAATTAAAAAGAACAATTCAGTTAAAAATTGTTAAAAATTATCTATTGTACATTAATTAAATACATACAAGGATACAGTAGAGTAGGATACAGCACAGTAAAGTACAGTCTAGGAAATACGGGTCAATGTTTAGTGCTCTTAGAGGCTTGGAGCCCACCTATTGGCCATGCATCGCAATATACTACATTTTCTGCAGCATCTACTTGGTCCTCTGTATCTCAGTTGGTTTTTAGGATTAATCCTAAATCTGTTTTTAAGATTAGATTTACCCTTTACTGTTAATTTTCTACTGGGCTGTAGACAAGGTTCATGTTTATTTCACCCGTGTGGAATTCTGCATTTGGTCAATTTTTCTACAGAAAGCAGTATGGAGTTGCCTTTTCTCTTGGCTTCACTCACTCTCAGCCAGCGGTACAACATCACAGCTAAAGCCTCCAATATTCTACACCTACGTAACTTTGTGAAATAGATTTTTTATCATGTTAGTCTACGTTTGGTTATTTAGCATGGTCTATATAGTTACATAATGGTAGAATCTTACAGTTTTTTGTCTCTGTTACATTTTGCCTCACAGGAATGTGTTATTTTAATTTCTTACCAGCTTCTTCAGTTTCCCTAAACCGATTACTGGTGAAAGGTTTCTACCAGTATGTTCCCTCCAAAAACCATCAGTATTAGAAAACCTATCTCTTGTTCTGTAGAGTTGTGTTGCAGTGCCTTGGAAAGTCACTCATCCAGAACGTGAGGTACATGAACTGTTCAAGAGGAAAACAGTCCTCTCCCTCTCTGGGTTGACCTCGTACTGATAGTGCTACTGTTGTACTGAAACAGCCCACTAGGCACGCTGTCTTGAGTCCCGTTGCTGTGTTGTGAAGGAGGGCATTGTGGGGGCACGAGTCTTATGCTGACAACCACCAGGGTGGAGAAATGTCATTACTACTTGTCACTGGTTACTCCAGTTCCCTATGTTTAACCTCCTATCCCCTAATTCTCTTTCCTTCTCTCTCACACACGTATGCACATATACTGGCACCCACACACGCACACACACACACATACACACACACACACACACACACACACACACACACACACAGACAGGTAACACATCCTTACAGAAAAAAAACACACTCATTTCACGTGGACATGTGAATCAGGTGATCACATGAAAATGCCAGAATCTGCACGTGATGCCCAAAAATTACCACACGAAACAGATGTTAAAACATCTAAGCACATGTGAAATGTTCCAAAAACACATTGAAAACTCATAACTTCATCATTTTACATGTGAAATTAATGTTTTTTTCCATAAGGGACAGATTTGTTTTATTCCCTTCCCATACATTTTAAAGAAAAGAAAATATAGATTATAAAGGCGCGATTACTTTTTTACTATCTTCTCATCCTCCCCTTTGGTGCTGTTGAATAATTACTTGATTATAATCGGGGAGGAATTTATTTGTCCTCCATTTAGTTCCAGTTATTGGCTCCTCCCTGGAAGCTAAGCTCAATCTTCCCCTTGAGAAGACACAAAACGTAAATTAATCGCTTCTGTAAAGTCTGACTAAGATGAATGAAAAGATAAATAAGGCCCCTTAAGTCTCTGGTTTCAGCCCTCCCTGTTCTGATACATGTGTCTGTACAAATACCTACAGTGCACACACACACACACACACACACACACACACTGTTGTTTAAATCCCTGCCCGTGACTCAAACACAGCTTTTTAACCTTTGTAGTTGGCACCACCCAACCCCCAACTGTACATGAAGGGGTACCATAAACTTGCCTCTTAAACTCCCAGTGACCTCTGCTGTCAGGTACCCTTATACATGGACAGGCACGGACGCCGGACATCTTCCCATCCTTCTGACTCTGTCACAAACTTCAGTCTCCTTCAAGCAGCCACAGCGACAAGCTAATTAACTGGACCCATTCATATCTGGACTGGGCTGGTGGGCCCATATTGAGTTGTCAGACAAAAACGTACACACACACACATGGACTTTGTAGTGGACCCATACCCTAAAAATTGTTTTTATATTATTTTTTTGTTGGCCAGATTGACTTGATTGAAATAGTAAGACCTCCAACCCACTAGATGGTGTCTAGTGGGTTGGAGGTAAAGTAAAGTGATTCTTTCCAGCTATTTCATGAGTTATCTGATAGAAGCAAGCAATGCTTTGAATGTACCCACTAGGCTATTGTAACTCGCCACCTAGTTATTTAGCCAAGCTAACCCTAAACTCTAAAAACTGGATTATTAGAAAAAAAACAAAGCCTAAAAAACCATAGTGTCAAAATGTCCTCCCTTCAATAGTAAAAACTGAAACTGGGGTACACACAGACATGCGCGAACACAAACACACAAAACACACAGCAAAGTGTCCCAGAATAGACCTAGCTCTTGGTGTAGTACTAGGTGTAGCTGATTGGAATCAGGAACAGATCAGAGCAGTGAGGACCCAGTGTGAGGTGGAAATTCAATTAGCACAGAGTCAGGAAACAGGGGAGAACTGACAGCAACACAACAGAGGTTAACTATCACATTCCAGGACAGAACTATTAAACTGTTGTAGCTACAGAAACTAACGGCCCATATGAGACCATAAGGCAGGTCCTTGGCTACACCAAGAGAGAAACATGAATGGAGTGACACAAGTCATATTGATTTCCTGTGGGAGTGTACTATGACGATTACAGCATACACTTCCTGACTGAAATACATGCAATCAAACAAAGCAGCTGATGTAAACTGTCCTTCAAATGATCCTTTGTGAACAATGTGGAAACGGTTCCACCTGGTGTCTACTGTACAGTACATAAAAGTTCTACGGTGAAAATGCTATGTTGAAATGTCTTTCAATGTTTGGCTTAATACTGCCATCTAGTGGTCACAACATTCACTTGATAATAGAAAATAATTACTTATGAACTTGTTACAGGGCTTTTCACAGAATAACAAGCTTCACAAGCATGTTTAACAAACAATATATGGATAATTTACGTGCAGGTAGGGGTAGAAGTGGATAGTTAAAAGTAGCAGTAAGAACATATGTGATGACTTTTGTCAAGATGTGTGGCTTCAGTATATTATGTGTTACTGTTATGTATGAAAGTGTGTGTTTGGAGTGTATGTGTTTTGTGTGTGGGTAGTGTTTAGTGTGTATGAATAGACTCAGCACTAAAGAGATGTGCAAAAAGGGTTCAGAGGAGCTGTAGTCTTTTAATAATCATGAGTCAGCCTTGGTTTACAGTCTCATGGCTTGGGGGTAGAAGCAGTGCAAAAATCTGTTGGTTACAGATTTCATGCCTGCCATGCATGCCTATAGAGATGGCTTCTGTGGCAGGAATCTTCAACTATATTTAGGGCTTTCCCCTGACACCACCTGGTGTAGAGATCTTGGAAGACATGGAGCTTGGTCCCGGTGATGAACTTGGCCGTTCACATCACCCTCTGAAGGGCTTTGTGATCGAGGGCGGTGCATTTGCCAGACCAAATGGTAAAGCATCCTGTCAAGATTCTCTCAATGGTGCAGCTGTAGAAAGTTTTCAGGATCTGAGGGGCCATGCCAGATCTTTTCAGTGGGAAGAGGCACTGACGTGCTTCCTTCATAACTGTCTGGGTGTGCGTGGACCACGTTAGTTTATTGGCGATGAAGACATTGAGGAATTCGAAGCTCTCCACCCTCTCCACTTCAGCTCTCCACTTCAGCCAGTCGAAGTGGATGGGGGAATACTCAAATATTCCTTTTCTCTAGTCCATGACCAACTCATCTGACTTACTGTCACAGTACAACACTGCCAGGTCCCTGACCTCATATGTATAAGCTGCATTGTTGTCATTGGTGATCCGGTCTTACCGCGATGGTGTTGCAAGTAAACGGTGCACAGCCATGTGCCTGAACGAGGAGTTCCGGAGTGCAGGCACCGCTGAAGGGGCCCTCGGTCAAGAGTGAGGGTGACCGATGTGTTATTAACAACTGTCACCTCCTGTGGGTGCCCATCCAGGAAGTCCAGGATCCAGGCGGAGGTGTTTAATCCCAGAGTCATGAGCTTAGTGATAAGATAGGAGGGTATTATGGTGTTGAATGCTGAGCTACAAAATGTTCAGTTTGTCCAGTGGGAAAGGTTCATTGTGGAGCAGAATGAAGATTGCGTTGTCTCTGTGGATGTTTTAGGGGCTCTGTGCAAATTGCAAGTCGCAATCTAACATTGCAAAGTATTTCATGGCTAGAGGTTTAAGTATTAGTGGATGATATGTCTTTGTGTTATTGGGCACACAGATTAAACCTATGTCAGTTTTTATGTTAAAGTTTCTGGCAAAAAGGATTCACACTCTGGATGTGATATTCGTAATGTGCTCTATGCAGCTCCTTCAGTGCATTCCCAGTGACAGCTTTGGTTTGTAGTGGGAAATACAGTAGATGACACATGTTAACATTGGTTGCTGCACACCATCTGTTGTTAACAAAACAACACACCCCTTTCTACTTACCTAAGGCTACAGTCCGTTCATGCTGGTGCAGAGAGAAACCAATGAGATTAGTTAATGTTCTTGTTCAAAACAAAATAGCCATAACTAGCCAAACCAGAACGTTTTTTTTAATTTGTCAGTCAGACTGCAAAACCATATATATATGCTATACAACTAATTGTTACCCAAAACAAAATATACTGCAAATTTACCAACATGAAATATATTGTACTTAATTTAAGATTTAAAGGAAACATTCATTTTTTTAAAATATAATTATAAATATATATTATACATTATAAATACACATTTCTGAAATTTTAAATATATTTTCCCAAACATTGTGTAAATATTACTGGCATACTTGCTTTCAATACAGAATGTGTCGTCCTCTCACAATGAAAACAACACAAACCATTTCCCTTCATTTTTCATGAGAAGAACACATTGAAAGGGAGCCAAATCCACCGCTGTTCTGCACTGCCAAAGAGATCTATTTTTGTCTTATCTGACCATAGCACCCGATTTTAGTTTATGTGACAACAGTGCTTAAACTCCAGGTTCCTATAAATATGTATCTTTTTCTTCTGGCAACTCCTTTCCTATGCTGATAGATGACAAATAAATCATACCCCAGTGAAAAGGAAGTCATGGAAGGCCACATTAAAATTCTGCAAGAATGAGATGTATATAAAAACAAATTGACAGACTTGGTTTTTATGTGCTGCAAAATGTAGTACAGAAAAGGGCTGCGCTAAGCTTCGCAGCAGCTTGGCGCGGAATGCTAATTTTCCATATACAAACACAAGCACACGTGTTGGATTCATTTTATCTACGCCAATCAACGTACTTTTGAAAATGCCATCCCTTAACAGCAAGACACATCATTCACCAAAGTATTTTCACAATGTGCTACATTACAGAACCAAACTCAATAGCATACTGTAGTATAGCACAGCATAACAAGAACATCACTGCATTCGATCATAAATGATAATTCTCCATAGTAGCCTGGTAACCATCTCTATCAGATTAATGGGAAAATGCATTTAGATCTTCTTAAATTCAAATGTGCCGTTTTGAATGAGTAGCGCAGTTTTATTGGCTCATTTCAGCCGTAGACTGACAACCTTTGTATGCAGAGACGACTGCTCTGACCAATGAGCTCACAGCAGCTTGGATTAGTAGGATACATCATTCACCCGGATTTTGTCAAACAGTCATAGTAGGACCGGAGAAACTGCCTGTGACATACATGAATGAAGGAACAGACCGAGCCCGTTACACCGCCTTTCTGATTTCATGGCTGGAGGATAACAATAAATGCGAACAATAACACAGACAATATTGGGGAGTGGGGGTGTTATACAGCCTTTTATACAACCCTTCATTATGCCATTTTTGTATGTTTTTGAAGGGTGCCATTCATTTTGTATGTAACTCTCCTGAATGTCTCTAGCACCATGTTGGTCGGTGAATACCCTAAAAATGACAAAAAGACCAAACTAATAAAAAATATATTAAAAAAGATCAATCTCTGTCATGACCTTCTGTAATTAGTGCTCCATCAACTCCTTAATCTGTGGACTTCAAATATTTATGGTCATTGTGACCATTTTCTGTGGTTTAGTTTCATACCTGTCCAGTCCAGATTTGGGGTCAGCTGGAACTAACGTCAGTTAAATTTAGGAGATGTGCTGAAATAGAATGCATTGATAAAAAACAGTTTTCAGTGATTTCTCAATGAAGCAAAAAGGAGAAGCTACGCACTGTTCATCTAACGAACTATGCCAAAATAACAGTATGATTGTTTAAAAAATGTTTTTGTCATTTAGCAGATGGTCTTATTCAGAGCATTTAGGGTAAAAACATTGTCAGCTCTAATTTGAATCAGCAACCTCTCAGTTAGTGACCTAACACTCTTGCCCATTAGGCCATCTACTACACTATCTGTTTATTCACAAATTGGGATCACTTACTAAATGGATCGACTTCAATATCAACTGGCTCTAAGCTTGGTCCAGTGATGACATGTATTAGTCAAAGAGGCATCTGCATTTTTCTCACTGCACTGCTGTTGCAGTGACAACACATTCCCCACCAGATGGCAGCAGTATAACATTATATGCTTCAACAAATTCAATCCATTTTGATTAAAGGACAGGATGATCAAACGATGGGAGTGATCCAGTCTCTCGTGATCTTCAGCGTGGCAGATAGCCAGGTCCCAGATTTATTTGTACTGTTTGCTGACTCCTATGGTTGTTTTGACCAATGGATTTGGCGGGAGCAGACAGATTGGTGACCCGGCTAGATGTGGCAGAGGTTTCAGGTGTGATTGTTCTGCTCCAAGTCTGTGAAACCCCATCACATCTTTTAACAGTTTTAACACCAGTACAGCCTCTACCATAGTCAGTGCACATGACTCCTGGCTCTCAAACCTCTCTGGAGAAGGAAAATACATCAATATTTCAATAAAGCAGTTACAAAAGCACTAAAAATCTTCACTGACAGTAGGATATATCTAGATAGTGTTATCAAGGGGGAAAGCAAACAATAATATTGGAAACACCGTAAATAAAAATGCAAACTAGTCCAATATTTTTTTCTTAATGATGTTCACAACCCAACAAAATTGATCCTCACCCAATCAAAAAAAGATTTTTTTCAAATAAGGAAAATGATGAACTATTCATTATAATTATAATTAATAGTCCTATGGCTCATAACAGTTTATGCATCCCAATTGGTTTCTCGGAGAAAAAGTATTAGGCTGTAAGCTCTTATCATACTGACCAGAGACATTTTTCCTAAGCCCTTCCAACACCAGTGTAACTTGGAACTCACTGGACTCTACTGAACATGAGGACAGGCACACTTTCCCCTCGTGTCCTTGGAATGACCGAGCGAACGAGAGTCCAAAAGAGTGATATGCATATTAGAATGATGGCGCACAAGAAAGAAAGCCATAGCCAGGACTCACGTCTCATTAAAAACCAAAGCCTATGATTGACCGCTCCACTAAACTGCATATAGATACACAGTGCCCTACCCGTACGATGTATATTATGAATCTGGTAGGCTAAACCATTGCCTTGGTGTGTTATGTCTAATGAGAGGACATTACAACAGCTCCTGTTAGAGACGCTAGTAAAACTCAACTGAATTCTCTACAAACAAACTCAATTTTCTACATAGCTAGGGACTACGTGTATATATACGAGTGCATATCAGAAGAAGGGTTGTAAAGGTCATCAGAAAATTA
Source organism: Esox masquinongy (assembly GCA_016801175.1). NCBI lineage: Eukaryota > Metazoa > Chordata > Actinopteri > Esociformes > Esocidae > Esox > Esox masquinongy. Next base: position 10,110 of record JACXGI010008228.1, read on the forward strand.
TTGGCTGGGGAAAGTATCAAATAAACGTATGACAACTGCTCTCAATGTTGCAGACAACTGAACTGAACTGCAGTAGTGGTTGGTCTGTGTAGTTACTTCATCAGTATATTTTCTGAAATTGGTTTTCCTTTTAAGTTCTCAGAATGCTCAGAATGCTGTCCACCATGTCTGCCTAGACTCAAACAGTGCTTAGATAGTATTACTCCGAGATTTCAGCCAATCAGCAGTACATGTTGTCGCACCCTTCACATTTAAAGGCAATTTTCAATTGAGCCAACATACGCAGCATATGCCGTGAATGCCCCTTTAAAAGGCACGTAGCTAGCAAAGCTCAATCGGATGAATCCCAACCATAGTCTGCAGACATACAGTATCTGCTTCATCTAATGAATGTTGTCATGTGGGTGGTTTGTGAGTGAAAAACGTGATCCTAAACAGAGTAGTGTGGTAGCACAGTCTCTATGTTCCTGCCGGAGTATTTCATTTGCAGTCTTATACTGCAGGTGGACATTTCTAACAAGGTGGACAGAATTGACAGTCAGCTACTCCAACAGCAGATGTTAAAGAGAGAGGTCTGTACATTTTCCCCACCATTAAGGAACAACGGTCACCAAACAGTCCTGACATTACATGAAACATGCTGAAAAGTCAAAAATGCCTTTGTAAGCTTACAGTTTGGGTTTAGGGTTTGTCAAAAATGTTTTGTTATTGAGGTTAACTTAGGTTAAAGTTCTATATTCAGGTTTTCTCCCATCTTTCTCCCATTTTCTTCAGGACTGGTCACAATTTATTTTCCTTTGCGCAGCGCTGCTCTAAAATTTGCACAGTACTGCTCTAACATTTGCACAGTACTGCTCCATAGTGAGAGTTGGAGACTTCCCTTCCATCATACTGTTCATGTTTTGCTGGAGCAGGATCTGTGGAGAGTAGGTGAAGGGCGTTGCCAGTATCAAACATGGAGGATCTGGGGATAAGGGGTGGTTCACAAAACCAGGACCAAAGTACACCTTTTCAAATAACATCTAATGACAAATAACCTTTGGATGGGCAGGCCTCTTTCTGAATAGTTAGCCCACTCAGGGGCCACTCAGAGATTCCATTGGGTCATGGCTCCTGGGTCTGGCCATGCGTGTGGGACGGCAGGCCTTTGCACCATAGCGGTTGCAGTAGACAGGTGGATGACATCCGGGAAACCGAGGATTCTTAGGCCAACAGGGAGCAACGAGAATCAATCAGTCTAAACCAAGCTAGGACATAGTGAAATGTACGGACACAACAGCAAGATTCTGAACTCAGTCCAACTCTGGGCCCTATAACCCTTCTAGTTTTCATGACACCTGGAGTTTGACCAGCTCCATTATAATCAGCCTATCTACTCAATGTGCTTTTATTTGTCTGCCTATGGAGTACTGCATCTTCAGCAGAGTCAGAGCCAAATCGCTCTGTTTTGGATTTTTCCATTACTGTGCTAATGAAGAAACATTGTTACGGGCTAATGAAGAAACAACACCCTGACAGACAGAAGGCAGCTTTAAACTAACAAAGATTTAATAACCAAGGAGAAAGGTGTGTATCTGCGTGTTTGTGTGTGCGCGGATGCGTTACAGTTGTGTGAGTGTCCTGTATGTGTGAGGTGGGTGTTTGAGGGATGTGTTTGTGTGGGTGCATATGTGTGTTTGTGTGTAAGGGACAGTACATAGCTGGAGGTAAAGTTTTCAGTCCTAATTCAGGTTCAGTAAAGTGTTAACCCCTATAGTCAGAGGACCTTCTGCAACTCTTTGGGGAACAAATGTATATTGTTCTCAGTTCAGTACCAGCAGATCATACAATATTCTTCTGCTCTGTGCGTTTAGTATTCTTCTGAAATGGCAGTGGCATCCAAAGAGGGAGAAATAAAGATGAAGACTTATTGATGAAGATGTGCCAGGCGACCTGCGGGACTGCCGGCTTTGACTGATGATATTGTCATCCTGTACGATGCTTTCCGGATGCCATGTCACAATGGTCATCCCGTCACGGGGAGAGACGACAGTCCGTAGGTCAACGTCTCTGCTATGCTATCGATCAGCTGTTTACAGCAGTAGCTGACACAGCCGCAGCAATCTACCAGCGTTAAGTTACCGTAGAGGCTGTTTCCGGCATTTTCGGCGTGGTAAAATCCAAACATGAAAATGAATGATATTACTGTGCACTTAATTATACTATTGTGCAATCTCGCTTCAACTGTGGTATGCTTGACGAAAGCGTTCCTCATACTTTGGATGTTCCTTTTAATTCATTCTTCAGTATATTTGTCAGGTGTAAAAGTATTTTGAAGTGACACTCAGACCAGTTCTACAAAAGGAGGCAAGTGTGTTTGACATTTGAAAGAAAAGAGAATGATAAACCTATACTTGTCAGCTTGACATTCTTCCAGAAAATCTGTTCTCAGTGCACTGTTGCTATGTGGGCATTGAGATGAGACAGAGTAGACAGACACCAGTGAAATGAGAGAGCGGACAGACAGATGAGGGAAAGCAGAAAGACACCAGTTAGAAAAGCATAGCAACACCACTCTCAGGTATATACGTATGTAGGTTGGCATCTTGACAGCAGCTTGGTACACCATGGCCAGTTGGGAGGTGCATAACAGATAGCTGGGCCTCCTCTCTCTATCGATCATATCTTTCATATTCTCGCACACACCACAAACACAACATAGGTACACCACACTATGGGCACTTATACATCATTCATTTCTAAATTACAATCTCTTTTAACCTCCTCTAAACCCCGCCCCCACTCTCTCTTTTTGTGAATGGATTGCTGGTTCTCGGAGCTCAGTCATTTCCACTGGCCTGTGATGACTCAGCTAAAGTTTAGACAGTATACACGCAGCTCTGCTCAGGATCTCATGGGCGGGTGGCATTGCTTTATGGAACTGCTTACACCCAGGAGTTTTCATGGACGACAGAACATTCTGCCAAGTCCCAACCACAATTATGCTAATCGAACAGTACTCCAGTCCCCGAAGGTCCCAAGGGGATCAGGGAAAGGGGGGTGCAGGGGTGTGGGGTTAGATGGCTGTAACCACTCCCAATGTAATGCTGACACAGCTCTAGCAACACATTGTAAAGCATGGAGCAATTTCAACCTTGCATGGTGGAAGTGAAGTAGTAATGTACGTGTGCTGAATTCCATATCAGTGAAGCCCATCCCCTGATTCATGCATTGCTCCAGGTAAGAGCTTCATATGGAAAAATGAATAAAACATAAGCACTTAATCCAACCTCTCTTGCCTCTTATTACAGTCAATCTTTTCCTCTTCTACGGCCTCGCTTAAATTGGGCTTACATAAATATATGAATGGTGAAGACATCATTTGCCGTAACTGTCTTTCTGCATGGGTAAGCTACAGAAACCATTCTCATTGGTGGTTCCAGTTTTGTTCCAATTAAAACCCATCTGGAATTTACTCTTTGGCCTGCTTGGGATAAATGTAGTAAGGTTTCACAGTTCTGACAGACAGTGGGCAATGACTAAATCTGACCATGGCAATACCCACTGACATTATTCGTTCAGACAACATAATTTACCTGACTATATCTACTGTGCCTAAAAATCAGACTATACTTTTTCCAGCATAGGGTGCTGCAAATTAGCACATAGCTGCCCAGGGGTAAACGGGTGGATAATCACATTACCCTGCGGTGACGCCATGTGTTAATATTGGGCAACTGCAAACTCAATTGTGGCGGAGGATGACTGAGGAGAATGCACTACCTCAGCACGCGTGCGCCAGCTTTGTAGGTTTCCGGGCTGAGTGATCAGTGTTACAAGAATCGGACCAGCTAGGCAAGATGCGTATGGAGAAATCACGTTTCAAATGTCCATTCCGTACCTGCTGTGGAATCGTTGCAACACGCCAAGGCCAGAATCTGGAACTGGACATCACTGAACTAGCAGTTGGAAAAATAGGGTGTAAAACCAACAACAACAAAAAGGCACTGTGTAAATACTGCAGTGAAGCGTTGACTGCTGTACACTAGCATTGAAATTGGGATGCCAGTTCAGTCTGTAAGCTCTTGTCTGCTAGTCAGCAGAAACGTCATTGAGAACTGGCTTTGGTGAGCAGTGGTAACTATAGCGTGATACTACCGACCAGACAGCCTGTTCTGCCTGTCTTTCATCAACTCAAAGAAAAATACGTTGTGCCCCATCAGGCATTCTGCAGATAGAATCAAATAAAACAAGCAGTGTACAAAAGAGACTCTGCAATGTACTAGAGTTAACATCCTCTATCGCCTTCCTCCTCCAGGCAGCAAATTGGCTTTTGGAAGTGGTGAAGCTGTCACTGGGATGCAGAGGCTCTCAACCCCTCCTACCAGCCCAACCCCTTCCCCATTCCCCAGCGTTCTGCCATACTGACTATAAATATGATCAATAACCGCATTGTCACGCGGCTTTTTCCACCTTGGAGAGCTTTTGCTGAAAGCATTATTTCACAAGAGTGGTGGGGGGGGCGGAGTGACGTGGAAAGCACATTAGAGCTAGAGCCATTCCCACACTTTTAGATGAAGCGAGGAAAGGGGGGGGGGCAGAGAATGAGAGATGGGGAAGAAGGAAGTGCCATCTCTTCAGGGCTTTCATCATTGACACCTGCTTGTCTCCTTCTTCAGTCTGAAGTTGAGGATGATTTCCTGGTCAGGTGGTTGGTTCGGAGAGCTGAAAGGAATGGTTGCACCATCAGTCGCCTCTCTGCAGCACATCTACAGTATTCAGCTATTTTTAATACTGTATGATATTCATGTTTTATTCAGACAGTGATGGTACAGGGTACAACCTGCCCTGGTCCACATGGACTGCTCTGACAACAAGTGCGTCGCTTAAAGGAAAAACTGACCGTAAAACACTATTTGTGTAAATTTTGCGGCTGTGAAATTTCCCTTTAAGATAAGTCCTTAGGCTCACGTTATGCTTTCAATTAGAGGTTAATGTGTGGTGACAGTATGTCTCTTTACAATAGTAAAGATCTATGCGTGTTGAGAGTCAACAGCCTTGTGCATTGCAGCCAAACTGTTAAGACCACCCTTCATACCAAGGCAATCGATTTCAGATGCTGTACATCTTAAACGACCAGACAACAACTTGTTAGGGCTGACGACCACCTGCAAAGGCTCCCTAACAATCTTGACCTTGCAAACACTTCCACAGATTATATGACTAAACTCATACTGGTGCTAAAAAAAGGGGGGATAATCTTATCTGGTTGTGGCAGGACTCTTAATCCGGGTTTGCGACTGATTTAAAGAGTAATTAAATGTCTTGATCTGTAAACTGGTGTTAAACTGAAACTGTCATGTGTTAGTTAAGTAGATGCCCATATCAAGGACTCCATAACCACTGTATGAAACTCCACCCTGCAATGAAGCAGTCAAAGAAACCTGACATAAGCAAAGTATGCTCAGGGCAAGCAGAGATCAAATCCTGCCTGGCAGCAGGTCAGTTGGGCCTGTGTGGTCAGTGGCTGTGAGAGTTGCATCCTTGGCTTCCACACACCTCCTCCCCCAGAAAGGTCCAGGCAAGGCAGGTAGAGCCCTGAGGCTACAGCACTGGTGCTCAATAGGCTTTTGTCCTGCTTCCCGCCCCCACCCGTCTGGCCATATTGATTCTACTTTCTGGTACAGGAGTGATTACAGAGAACAGGAGGGAGAAGGAGGAAGGCAAAGATGGCTGGAGGGGGTGGATGGCTGGAGAGAGAGAACTCAGCATTACTATGGTACTTCAACTGCAATACGTTCCCGCCGCGTGCCGGGGATATGGATGAACGCTTTTGTAACATTATGAAGTGGATGTCAGAAAATGTTTGGAGCAGTGGAGGGGAATACGTTAAATGGTAGTTATACTGGAGGGGGTTTGTGGCACGCGGGCATGTATGTGTGAGGCAGAATGTGTGTTTGTTTTTGAGAGTGTCTACTGCAAGTGTGTGTGTGTGTGTGTGTGTGTGTGTGTGCGCGCCTGCATGCGTGTGTGCGTGCGTGCGTGTGTGTGCGCGCGCGTGCACATTCATGTGCTAATGCTTACAATTTATTTTGTTTACTGCTCCTTCTAGTACTAACTTTGCAGACAGTCGCTAAGTTAAATAACTGAAATGTAAATGTGAAAATATTCTTGCATCCTCATGTGTGTTTGTGTATGAATGTACTGCCATCCAAGTCTATTAAACTTGGCCAAAATCTATAAGGGTTAAGTCAGCCTTCTGGCGCGTGGCCAGGGGGGAACACTAAATTTTGTTCACCCATCGTCCCCTGCAATGCAGCCCTGTGCAGGGTCCAGGCTATTTACATTCAGCCCATGTCTTAGTAGTGGAGCATTTTTTATTGTCCTTGCATCTATAGCTCTGTCTATGAATTTTAAAGCGACAACACTTCACAGGGGATTGCCCGAGTGAAGTCGCTGCACTGATTGAACACTTACCCAGGAAATCTAAAGTATGTACAGAATTTCATATCTGTGATTCTGCAGACGTTGTGTAAATTACTGTCTCCAAACTGAGGGCATTTAATTATATCATGATATGTTCTAATTCAATACTAGGCATTTACATATGTGTACATATTGTAAAATCTATGTATTACAAAGTAATTGTTTACACACCTATTTTTATTGATCCTTTATTTTTAGAGGGAAATTATTCCTTATTCCTAGGTAGGTACAAATTAATTACAAATATCACTACATAGTATTAGAAAGGTTTTAACCTTTAGTTTCACTTTCTCATAAGTTAATTATTCCTAGGTAAGTAAATATTACTTACAAATTAATGACATTGTTCTTATATAACGTTGGATTGAAGAAAACATTGTAGCCAGGCATTAAGCATGGGACTTTTGCCTGTAGCATGCATTAGTTAAAGATGCATTCTGCAATTTTTCACAATTACCAAACAATTTTTTAAACATATTTGGTTTAGTTATTTATGGTGCAACAATGCCGACTGAAAAATTGTAATTCCAGTATGTTTTATTTACATGTGTAACAAGACCTTGTGTAATTACCAAAACAAAAATCATGTGCAATTACACACTTGGAATAACACCCAACAGGATGTGTTGTAATTACCTCTTGTTTTTCCACAAGTGTAATAACCTAGACCGATAAATCATTATTCTATTGTAATTACAATGTAATACCTATGGTAATATATTATTGTTAATACAGTTGTTAATATGTATTTACACAACAGTTGCATAGCAATAAGTATCAACTTATAAGGGAAAGTGATACTAGAAAGCTTGTTCATTAACATTTCCAAATGTATTTTAGTAAGAATGTAAGATTTTGCTCTCTGAGTACTGACATCTGTGATTCAAGTAAAAGAGAAATGTTCACTGATATCTGATAGAAATGCAAAAAACATAAAGTTGCCCTAAAATGCAACTGGGAGGCATTGCTGCTGATGTTTAAGCAACTCCACCACGGTTAGATCAACTCTACCCATTCTTTAGAATCAGCCAATAAAAAATGAATATGAAATATCAGCATCTTAAACATAATTTGTATATCAAGGTCTCATTAAATGTGTTTGTAATGGCAAGGATTACACTATCTATCATTATGGCAACTGAGTGCCAACCAATGCCTCCCTCCTAGGCAGGCTCAACACATTCTATACTTGCTTCGAGGTGGACACTGATGAGCAATTTTGGTAGGTTCTCGTTGCTCCTGACAATCAGATGCTCTTGCTCTCTAAAGAAAATATGAGAGACACTCAATGGAATGACTCATAATGCCATCAACCCAGATGGCATCCCTGGGTGCATCTTAAAAGTCTGTGCCAACCAGCTGGCACGTATATTCAACCTGTCCTAACCTGTAGTCCCAACTTGCTTAAAAGAGGACACCATTTCAGTCCCCAGGAAAAACAAGGTGACATGTCCTAATGACTAACTAATATAATTTCTAGATTAGGATTTTGTTTTTATATTTAAAAAATGTAACTTAAATTAAAGGTTAGATTTACTGTATCTCAATTGTTTAGTGTAAGATCAAGTATATTCATCTAGAGTCTATATCTGACTGACACAGATAATGTTCTCTATGATTTGACACATTAAGCAACAATTTAAAATCATCATAATTAATTCCATGCATATGTTCTTCACTCAAGGATATTGGCATAATTAGAATCATTGGCACATTGGCACAGATAGGCACTTTGACACCAATTGGCACTTGGCATGGATGCGGACTTAGAAAAAGTGCTATGTACTGCAATAAATTTAGAGTTTTAATTCAAATTATATAGTGATGTAGCTAATAATGTATTTGACACATGCATTAGTTTATGTCAGATTTTAAGGTTAAATGCATGTGAAATACCTCTCAAAAAAAAGTTTAACCGTTAAATAATCATTTTAATGATCGATGGTTCCTCTTGCTGAACAAAGTATATCAGCACAGACAAACAGTAATCCATTCTTCAGTTTTCATTTAATAGTCATTACAAAAGTAAACTGACTTCTACTTCAGCCCTATACTTGTCAGGCGTGGTGCATGGGTGGAAAAGGCGCAATCCCCACATTTTTGGAGCTAGGATCTTGGATAATTAAACATTTTGGCTTGGCTTGACCGTAGGGTGTGGGGAGGTTTAAAGAGGGAGAGTAGGTGTGACGGGTTGGCAGATCTCATGCCATTTACAGCGTTGGAGACAAGAATTTAAAAGTGAGTTATTTTAGCGACAATAAGCCAATGGGGGTCAGAAGACAGTGGTTAAATCGAGACAGAGTCCCAGATACTTCATGCCTCTAATAAATTCTGGAGAAAACTAATGCATAGATTAGCTTTTCTTATCTATGCATTGACTATGCAAATTGACCACATACACAGCTCATTCACTCTGTTAAGACACCAGCCTGCAATACGTTGTCTAAGCCTCCATTTGCTGTACAGATGGGTCTGGATTCTATTCACTCAGTTTGTACAAAGTGTAAAATGGAAGATAGTTAAGTCAAGTCAAGTTACTCTGATTAGTGGTGATTTTCTGTTTGGACAGTTTTTCTTCCATCTGCTTTTCCATCTGCTTCCATCCTTACTGAGTAGAGACCTGGCTGAGTAATGTCCCGACCGAATAACGGTTATTAGGGGTCTTCAAATAGGAGATACTCCAAGGGGTCTTTGGGAAGATCATCCAAAAATATTTCCAACCCCATTTCCAATAAAGTTGGTACACTGCGCAAAATGTAAATAAAAACAAAATGTAATGATGTGCAAATCATTTAAACCCCATATATAATAGAAAATAGTACAAAGACAACATATCAAATGTTGAAACTGAGACATTTTATTGTTTCTTGAAAAATATATGCCCACATGTATTTGATGCCAGCAACATGTTTCAAAAAAGCTGGGACAGGGGCATGTTTACCAGGGTGTTGCATCACCTCTTCTTTTAACAACACAATGTAAGCATTTGGGAACTGAGCAGACTAATTGCTGTAATTTTGAAAGTGAAATGTTTTTCCATTCTTGCTTGATATAGGATTTCAGCTGCTCAACTGTTCGGGGTCTCCTTTGTAGTGTTTTTCATTTCATACTGCGCCAAATGTTTTCAATGGGTGACAGGTCGGACTGCAGGCAGGCCAGTTTAGCACCCGGACTCATACTACTGAGCCATGCTGTTGTAATACAACCCGAATGTGGTTTGGCATTGTCTTGCTGAAATAAGCAAGGCCTTCCCTAGAAAAGACATTCTCTAGATGGCAGCACATATTGCTCCAAAACTTGTATATATTGTTCAGCATTTATGGTGCCGTCACAGAAGTGCAAGTCACCCATGCCATGTGCACTAATGCACCCCCATACCATCACAGATGCTGGCTTTTGCACTGTCCGCTGACAACAAGCCGCAAGGGTCCTCTCCTCTTTAGTCCAGAGGACGCGGTGTCCATGACTTCCAAAAAGAATCTCAAATTTTGATTTGTCAGACCACAGGACAGTTTTCCCCTTCACCTCAGCCCATCTAAAATGAGCACGGGCCCAGAGAAGGCGCTGGCACTTCTGGATGTTGTTTATGTATGGTTTCTCCTTTGCATGGTAGAGTTTTAACTTGCATTTGTGGATGCAGCGACAAACTGTGCACACAGACAATAGTTTTCGGAAGTGTTCCTGAGCCCATGCAGTGATTACCACTACAGAATCGAGTCTGTTTTTAATGCAGTGCCACCTGAACGCCCGAAGGTCCTGGACATCAAATATCCTTGTCCTTTGTGTACAGAGATTTCTCCTGATACTCTGAATTTTTTCATGATATTATGTACCGTAGAAGATATCCCCAAACTCTTTGCAAAAAGAGAAATGTTATTCTTAAATTGTTGCACTATTTGCCCATGGAGAGGGCAAATTGAAATGTTGCACTATTTACCCACCATCTTTACTTCTGAAAGACTCATCCTCTCTGGGATGCTCTTTTTATACCCAATCATGTTACTGACCTGTTGCTAATATTTACCTAATTAGTTGTGAGATGTTCCACCATGTTCTTTTTTTGTATTACACAACTTTACCAGTCATTTGATGCACATGTCCCAGCTTTTTTGAAATGTGTTGCTGGCATCAAATTTATACTGGGCATATATTTTTCAAGAAACAATAAAACTTTTCAGTTTCAACATATATGTTGTCTTTGTACTATTTTCTATTGAATATAGGGTTTAAATGATTTGCACACCTATGCATTCGGTTTTTATTTAAATTTTTCACACCGCCCCAAATTTTGGAAACAGGGTTGTATTTATTACATTAAACAATAACCGCAAAAAAACAGACTCAACGTCAACAGTGAAGAGGCTCCGGGATGATCATTTTCCCATAACACTCCTTGGTCTTGGAATGAGCTGCAAAAGATTTTAAGCTGGAGGAGCGGGTATCTCTGAATGAATTTGAAGTATTGTGTTTTTGTATTGTGGACTTGTATTGTATTTACATGCTGACTATTGCTACTTCCTGCTGACCTGTCCCCCTCGAAAAAGAGGTTTTTAACCTCAAGGTTTTTCTCCTGGTTAAATAAATGTTTAATAAAAAAGACTGGTGTTTTGCAGATACTATTTAATGAAGCTGCCAGTTGAGGACTTGTGAGGCATCTGTTTCTCAAACTAGACTCTCTAATGTATTTGTCCTCTTACTCAGTTGTGCACCGGGGCCTCCCACTCCTCGTTCTATTCTGGTTAGAGCCAGTTTGTGCTGTTTTGTGAACATTGTACAAAATCTTCAGTTTCTTGCCAATTTCTCACATTGAAATAGCCTTCATTTCTCAGAACAAGAATAGACTGACAAGTTTCAGAAGAAAGTTGTTTGTTTCCAGCCATTTTGAGCCTGTCATCAAACCCACAATTGCTGATGCTTCAGATACTCAGCTAGTCTAAAGGCCAGTTGTATTGCCTCTTTATTCAGCACAGCAGTTTTCTAACATAATTGCAAAACTTTTCTCTAACGATCACATAGCGTTATAAAATGATAAACTTGGATTAGCACACACAATGTGCCATTGGAAAACAGGAGTGATGCTTGCTGAAAATGGCCCCCTGTACACCTATGTAGATATTCCATTAAAAATCAGCCGTTTCCACTTACAATAGTCATTTACAACATTAACAATGTCTACAATGTATTTCTGATCAATAATTTACGTTAATGGACTTTGTACTTTTCTTTCGAAAACAAAGAAAATGTCGAAGTGACCCTAAACTTTGAACGGTATTGTATGTATACAGTATACGTTGAGAGATGTCTGTTGAAACAACTTCCTGGATGGTGTATTTGTGGGGATAGGGGTTTGTGTTTCCAAAATTTAGAATGACTTCAAATGTCAAATTAAAGAGGGAGGAAGGTTAGTTCAGAGATAGTTTGGGGGATGAAAGGAGGGAAAGAAAAGGGGTTTCTTTTTGGAAGAAAATTGAAAACAAATTCTGTCAATATAAAATTTAAAACAATTTCAGTGTAAGGGCGATATGTCCTAAAAATGATATCATGACATAGTCCCACATAACAATCAATGCATGACAGTCCGTGTATAACCACTACGCTATTTAACAATGGATAGACAGTCAGGCACTCAGTAAGAGACATTCGCTCTTCTTGGCCGGCTCCGCTTACGCGGTCCGGCAAAAACATTATTTAACTAGGTAACTTCACTAGAACACATTCTCATTTACAGCAATGACCTGGGAGCAATTAAGTTTAAATGTATTGCTCAGGGACAGAACAACATATTTTTCACCTTGATGACTCTGAGATTCTATCTACCATTACACCACTCAGCTAGACTACCTTCACTTCCATAGTTACAACTCCTATGACTTACAAACCAATCAGACACTGCTACAATCCTGATCCTTATGTCACCTCTCACCTAACAAGAAACCACAGGTCCTTGTAATCCAGTTGAGAATAGGGACACCACTTCATTCAGTTGTATTAGGTAGGCTCAATACCATAGCTGGAGAAGAGTGGTTATGTACCGTTGGTTAGGAACTAACTTTGCTTTTTATTTTGAGTCAATGTATTTGGAATTACATTGAAATATATTTTAAAAAACTTTCCTTGGGTATTTCCACATAGATTAAAATATTAAAACAAAAAGAATGATATGTGAATACTTCCAATTCATGTAAAAGTACTTTGCATTGAAATAGAACCCAGGTCTGTGAGTCATTCAAAACACCCGGTGCTTCATCACATGAAGTGAGAGTCAACCACACAAACCATCCCTCTGGGATGGACTCACATGGCTGCAAGCAACAAGACTCTACTCACTGCAATCCAATCAAAGACATAAATCAAATTAGCCACACAGTTATAAACAAGCCAGTTCAATGTCTTGTCATACTGACCTCTGATTGCTCATCACTAATTTCAATATAGGATCATTTATATTAAAACAAGTGTGCCTTGCAGGGTGAAACTAACCCAAGTGGAACCTGTAAGAAATCCTAGAAGAACATTGATGCAGTTTCTGCACCACAAAATGGTGAATGGCTCAGATGGCAGAGCACATCACATTGGGCTTTCTTCAAATGCTGAAAGTTCAGGATATTATTTTCTACGTCGACCCTGAATCAATGCATCAAGCTCTGAACTGTGTCTTCTCATAACTGAGCTGTTGACCCCTCTAATGTTGTGTCTGTGACCCGCCGACAGCTCATCAGATTTGTGGTGCGTGTGAGTGTGTGTGATATCTGACACCATATTGGGATTTGTGGTGTCTGCTGCAGACTGACTGTGATCAAATCCAGTTACAGAATGCTTCAGGCCGGTACCATGACTCCTGTAGGAGCAGCAGTAAAACAGGTCCCCATTCTCCTGTCCCCTTTCCAGCAAGTTCACCTCCCAGTAGTGAGAAATGGAGGACTGGGACGTGCAAAGTCATACCCTTCACAACACGCTCCCCTCCACGGAGCGACAGGCTCAGTAGAACCAACAGTGTGAATCAGGTCCAGGTTACCTCAGGGCTCATCTGGGCCTAATTACTTGGTGACCTTGTTTCCACATAACAGCTCTGCTTGGCCTCCTGCTGACCTTTTAAACCACACGGACACAGTACGTCCCTGTCTTTCTCTGATTTTCTCTTTCTCCCCCTCTCTCTCTTCCTCCACCATTCACCACCTCTCTCTCCCCCTCTCTCTTCCTCCACCACTTACCACCTCTCTCTCTCTCTCTCTCCCTCTCTCTCTTCCTCCACCACTCACCACCTCTCTCTCTCTCCCTCTCTTTCTTCCTCCACCACCCATCTCTCCCACTCTCTCTTCCTCCACCACTCACCACCTCTCTCTCCCTCTCTCTCTTCCTCCACCACCCATCTCTCCCACTCTCTCTTCCTCCACCACTCATCACCTCTCTCTCCCCCTCTCTCTTCCTCCACCACTCACCACCTCTTTCTCCCTCTCTCTCTTCCTCTATCACTCACCACCTCTCACAACATATACAATACACAAAATCCGGGAAAATATTTTTAGCCTATCTTATTTGATTGAGGGCACTGTATTAGAATGGAGAGGATAAAATAACTTGCTCCAATGGTCATCTTTACATTTCTTGAATTTATTGGTAAAATATGAATGATATTGATAATTTACAAAGAACATTTAATATATAGTAAAAAGATTATAAACCCAGCAGGAATGTGCCAAGTCATCACAGTATTTATTCCTATGCCAAAACAATACAAATTACTACAAGAGGGTGGTGAATATTGTTAATAAATATCACAGTAAAGTTTATCTAAACATTTTAGGAACGGGTGCTGCAGTTTAGTCACAGAAGAATACTCACAGTGGGGGGACTCAACCAATAACTGCAATTCTGCTGGATGGGAAATGGATGATGATGACTGAAATGTAAAAATATCTTTTGGTTCGACAACTATATAAAGTACAGTATAAGGTTGAAATAACACTTTCATATTGTAAAAATGATTACAACGCTCTTTTTTGTGCTGTTTGAAAAAAATGCATAGAATTTCCTTTTTGGGAGCGATGATAGGCCAACTTATAGCCAAAAAAAGCATATTTTATTACAATAGATGGTTGACTGGTGGGGGTGAGTTCCATATCATCCTATCTGCCAATCATAGTCCTTCAAATTACTTTGTTAATGCCCACACACAATCAGACAAGCATTTTATGGGCCAAATAAGGTGCACTAAAATACTTTATTAAACATTAATTGTGATAAATTGAAGATTTAAATCTAATTACAAAGACTGCATGGGACTTGAAGTTATTCTAAGTCTATCCACGTAGCAATGGCAGGAAAGGTGTACCTATTATAGTCGATTCATGACCACATGCTTCTCCGGCCGCGTAACAGAAACATTGCAACAAAAAAATATATACGTTGATTATAACAGATTTTTTTCCAACTAAAAACATGCGATAGGCTACAAAGCTATACACTTCTCTGTTCAGTAGTCCTATGGCAACCGCACAGATCATAATTACAAGATAACCAAATATGAATAACAGCATTTGGTTCAGTTCGAATTTTGCAAGACGCCTCTCGTGGGCAAGTGACTCAAGCCGAAAATTATGCTAAGTCACCATGGTAACAAGAGATGCAATTGGCTACAACTAGACGCGCGGAGGGGAGCAATTTGTGCACGTTTCTTACAACCCAGAAACTAAAAAAGCAATATCCCATACAAAATGTTATGACTTGGATGCAGCATACATAACAGGCAGCACCGAATCTGTTCTCTGTCAGTGATCTCTTGTGTAATCCCGAATACCTTGGGCTCTGACTGCCTTTCGAATGCTCTATCTATTATATAACTCAAGTGAATTAACGGAGCTCCATTCTCTCAAGAATCTCTCAAGAAATACCATATACCTAAATCTTTTTCATAGCATAATCGCAAATGATTAATTCACGAACCAGACAATTCCATACGATTTGCATACACAGGTCCAAAGAGACACCAATTGCAAATGGGTAACGCAAAAGTTCCACATTCTACATGCGCTAGAAAGGCTCACCGCAACAGATTGATCACCATCTTAATAATAAAAACAATTTGCAGAATAATAGAAGCCAGTTTCACAAAAACGTTAGTTTGAACAATGCAGCGAATGCTCAGGAATCAATGGCCACACGTGAGAAGCAATTACCTGTGTGCAGGTTGAAGGAGACTCTGGCTTCAGCGAGGTATGGAGTATCGCTCTTGGACCGGACTCTCCTGATCGGCCGACGGTCTAAATTGTCCTCCGGAGATGCCGCCATCAATTTCAGCAGCGTCCAGTGACGACTGGCGGGTTGGGACAGACACAGAGCCACGGCCGCTCACGGGGAGTAATTGGTGGGGAGAAAAATGAAACGCGGAGAACAGGAGAGGGAGATGCTGTGACTTTTGTAGCGAGGTGTGGAGCCGCTCCTACAGAGCTCCTTAACTCAACAGCATACACAGGGGAATGAAAATAAATAATCAAATAAATAGAAATATCAGACCAGTGAGCGCATATCCTGTACGAACTTATTGATGACTATGTGAAAACATTACGACAACATTAGCATTTTTTTAATTATGCAAGTTATTTCAAACCAAAAATGGCAGATGGTCCTACAACGGTAAATTAATTTCAAAACAGCCTTTCCATTGCCATTATGTGGAGATTAAAAGGCTCCTTTACGTGTATGTCAGCAAAGTGGAAAGAACCGCAACCGTTTTAAGGGTAGGTAGGTTGAACGCTACTAGATTTGTTGAGTCCACTAGAGGGCACTATCAATTAAAGCAGGCTAAAGTAAAACCCTCGAGAGGAAGAGGCGGAGCGAGAACCCTCGAATAGCATTTTGGCAGATCTCCCAAGTGGTTCGTTTTTGTATGGGGTTTAGTGACTGTGTCGAATTTAGTATATTTATCCAAATGGAAATTTGGTGATGCTTAGGTTGTTACGAGTTTATTGATGTATATATATGATATTCCCATCGTCAAATCTGAAGAGTCTCTAATACTGATGACAACTGAGACATGAAGAACTCATCAATATATTAATTATTGATACAATTTAAATTAAAAGTCCCTATATTGTTATGAAAATATGTATATTATTTATATTTGTTTGCACTGTTGAAGCAAGTGAAAATTAACAAAGATAAAATATTGGAAATCCTAAATTTACGCACACGTTTCAGTTATTTTAAATGGTATATTATTAGCTATGTGGAGTGTTATAACAATATGAAAATTGAATATGAAGAAAAACAATATGAAGATAAAGTATGATGGTAAAACTTCTCTCGAATTTAGAGTGGAAGTTTCAATCGGATTTTAAAAAATCTAAAATTTGCGACAGCAAGGAAGTCTTTACGGGTTTAAAATGTTTTTTAAATCTGCAGGCAGAGACAGTAGTCTCCTTGAGAAAGTCCACTTGAAAACACTCCTCAATTGTTATATTACATCCGGGTGGGGCACCACGTTGAGGTAAGAAACGGAACAGAGTCCCTTTTCCGGTCGTCCCAGCGTTCTCGGCCTGACAACTAGCCAGTGGGAGAGAGTATCCATCCTCGGGGCGGGGCCAATAGGAAGACCAGAGTGGCCCACCATAGAAACATAACACATTCTAGAGATTCGGTGTGGCTATCTCGGTTCCTGTATTGTTTCAGAAAAACAGAATAGTCGACATTAGTATCTGTTTACTGCTGGTATGGACGTGATATTAGTTTTACGTATGTATGAACTGAAGTTTTTCTAAAAGTTATTTAGAACAGTGCAGTGCGAATGTTGCGAAAGTTGTTTGCCTGTATGTCAGTTTTTATCCCGACATTTTACGTTAAATATGGCAGTCTGTTGAACCATTATAACTGTACAGAGTATCGTCGACAATACACATAGTGCTTAAGTTTGTCCATTTTAGAAGTTGCTGAGAAAATGGGCATTGTCTCTCACAACGCTGCGTTGTATACAGTATGGCATATCGAAAAGATTATAAATATATTATTTCGGATTTTTTCCAAGGTTGCTCACAACTTTTGTAGACTAGTGATTGGCTAATGTACAAATGTGACTTACATTATTTAAAATGTAACATAAAAAGTAATTAAACCATGTAGATCATTATCTTACATTTCTCCTTTCTTTTACAGAAGTGAAGCAACAATGATTCTTCGACAGCTAGTTGCTGTTGGACTTGGTCCGCGCGTATCATCTCTAGTGACTCGTGGACCTTTGGTAGAAATTACCAGGTCTGCCAGTTCAGGTAATTAAGCTCATATATGGATGTTGAAACTTTGGTTTTATTATATATTTTTTTAAAAAAAGATTGTCATTTAGCTGATGCTCTTATCCAAAGCGAATTACAGTGCACGCGAATGGTCACTGAATGGTCACTCAACAAAAATATAAAAGGCTCATGTTCCATTAGCTAAAATAAAGATCCCAGAAATGTTCCATATGCACAAAACATGTAAGATTTTGTGCACAAATAATTTTCTTTACATCAGTTTTAATCAGCATGTCTCCTTTGCTTAGATAATCCATTCACTTTATAGGTATGTTATCTCAAGAAGCTAATTAAACCGCATGATTATTACGCATGTAGGGTAACTTGGGGGAAAACGCCAATTGGTCTCCTCAGTTCCCAAACACTTACAGATAATTCTTAAAAGAAGAGGTGATGCAACACAATGGTTAACATGCCTCTGTCCCAACTTTTTTGAAACATGTTGCTGGCATCAAATTCAAAATGGCCATGTATTTTTCCCAAAACAATAACATTTCTCAGTTTCATCATTTAATCATTCCTTTGTACTATTTTCACTTAAATGTAGGGATAAATGATTTGCACATCCTTTCATTCTTTTTCATTTGCATTTTACAGCGTCCCAAAATTTTTGGAAACGGGGTTGTACATAAAATGTGCAGTTTTGTCACACAACACAACCTCGACACTGATTTCTTGAGGAAGTGTGCAGTTGGCATTCAATGTTCATTTCTCTACCATCAGCCACCTTCAACGTCTTTTTAGAGAAATTGTCAGAAAAGCCAACCAGCCTCATAAACAAAGACCATGTGTAACCACACAATCCCAGGACCTCCACATCCGGCTTGTTCATTTTGCAGGATCCTCTGACAGCAGACAGGTCAGAAGAAATTCTGCTCAAACTCAGTTACATGACCTGCGGGGTCGTCATCCTCACCAGTGTCGTGACCTGACTTCAGTTTGGCATTGCCCTGGCATGCGTTAGAAGTAGGCCGTTTATGGTTCAATACCAGCTTCAGCTGTACCAGACACATGGAATAATATCAAGTGTTGCAGCCTTGCTAATTTCAACTTTGTCGTGCCACTCGTCGCTGCCATGACCTCATGTTTCTGAATGATAATGGATGGCCCCATTTAGGAGGAGTGGGTTAATGTTCCACAGGTCTCAATCAATATGCTAATCAACTGTCTGCACAGGAGATGTGTTGCGCTGCATGAGGCAAATGGTGATCACACCAGATAATGACTGTTTTTTTCTAATCTATGACCCTTCCATTTAAAGGAGTCTATAAACAACTGATGCATATCTGTATTCCCAGCCATGTGACATTTGTAGATTAGATTAGCCTAATTAATGTATTTTAGTTGACTGTTTTCCTTATATGAACTGCAACTTATCTTTGGAATTGTCATGTTGCTTTTATATTTTTCTTCAGTTACAAAATACCTACTTCCATACCAGCACGTGACTCAGAACACATTGGCATGGCTTGCATGCTTTCTGCTGTTAAATGAAAGAGTTAAGTAGCTGCTAATTGAACAGTGTTGCTCATGTTTTATAAATTGTTCTCTTCTGTAGATATGTCTGAGTTCCGAAAGGTCTTCTCTAAAGCCAAGCACATAGCCATTATTACTGGGGCAGGTGTGAGTGCTGAGAGTGGAATCCCTACCTTCAGGGGTTCTGCAGGCTACTGGAGGAAATGGCAATCTCAGGTAATGTAAAACAGACAACAAACATTCAGTTTAGAGTCATGCATTTCTGTAAACATAGTTACGTGCCTCAATGCATCCTTGTTTTATGATCCTGAGTTAAGAAGTGATCAGTGTCATCTTGAGATGGTAAAATTAAATAAATTTGTTACAGGAAGTATTTCGGAGGCGATCTGTGTTATGCATGCAAAATCATAACTTTTGTGTCTTACAGCTTGGATAAACAAAATATAAATGCGACAAATCTCTAAAAGTGAATTTACATCGTGATTTAGGGAAACTTAAGCTAATCAGATGCTTTTAAATATACAGAACATTGTGCATTTTAAGTGTGTCAATTGTAAGGAACTTTTTGAGGATGGGAAGCAGTCTGGCAAGCTGTCAGTCAACCAGGCAGCCATTTTAATGAAATATGGGAAGGTCATCCTGAACAATACCAAATGGACTTTGTAATGTCAAAAATAACCCTGCAAGACAATCTAGAAAAAAACTACTGATAAAACCAATACTCTCCAGAACATCATGGGGGTCTTATTGAGGTCATTTTGATCATAGTCCGGTGGTTACATTTATCAATTTTGGACTTTGTTATAGATCCAACAAATGTCACACAAGGGTAGGACATGTTTGAAGATTTTTTTGTTTGACCATTGTCATCTGGTGACGGATTCCAAAATGGTCATCTGCTGGTGGCATAGGGCCATGCTTGTTACAATTTAATGGGCATATCACATTTTGTAATAGGTACATACAGGTAAATATAGCTTTAATAATTTAAAGGTCTGAAAAACTAAATTATTTTGTCCATATGTAGCTATTAAACACCTTTACTTTTCAGCCTTTACACAAGGTCAAACTATAAATGAAGATTTATAGTTAATGCAAATTTAACCTATTATACTTTTGGGTCTGGTTTCACAGACACAGATTAAGCCTAGTCCAGGACAAAAAGATGATGCTCAATTATTATTCTTCATTGAGTTTGTCTTTTTTAGACCAGAACAAGGCTTACAGTTGGGAGAACAAGTATTTGATACACTGCCTATTTTGCAGGTTTTCCTACTTACAAAGCATGTAGAGCTCTGTAATTTTTATCATAGGTACACTTCAACTGTGAGAGACAGAATCTAAAACAAAAATCCAGAAAATCACATTGTATGATTTTTAAATAATGAATGAATAATGAATTAGCATTTTATTGCATGACATAAGTATTTGATACATCAGAAAAGCAGAACTTAATATTTGGTACAGAAACCTTTGTTTGCAATTACAGAGATCATACGTTTCCTGTAGTTCTTGACCAGGTTTGCACACACTGCAGCAGTGATTTTGGCCCACTCTTCCATACAGACCTTCTCCAGATCCTTCAGGTTTCGGGGCTGTCGCTGGGCAATACGGACTTTCAGCTCCCTCCAAAGATTTTCTATTGGGTTCAGGTCTGGAGACTGGCTAGGCCACTCCAGGACCTTGAGATGCTTCTTACGGAGCCACTCCTTAGTTGCCCTGGCTGTGTGGTTCGGGTCGTTGTCATGCTGGAAGACCCAGCCACGACCTATCTTCAATGCTCTTACTGAGGGAAGGAGGTTGTTGGCCAAGATCTCGCGATACATGGCCCCATCCATCCTCCTCTCAATACGGTGCAGTCGTCCTGTCCCCTTTGCAGAAAAGCATCCCCACAGAATGATGTTTCCACCTCCATGCTTCACGGTTGGGATGGTGTTCTTGGGGTTGTACTCATCTTTCTTCTTCCTCCAAACACGGCGAGTGGAGTTTAGACCAAAAAGCTCTATTTTTGTCTCATCAGACCACATGGCCTTCTCCCATTCCTCATCTGGATCATCCAGATGGTCATTGGCAAACTACAGACGGGCCTGGACATGCACTGGCTTGAGCAGGGGGACCTTGCGTGCGCTGCAGAATTTTAATCCATGATGGCGTAGTGTGTTACTAATGGTTTTCTTTGAGACTGTGGTCCCAGCTCTCTTCAGGTCATTGACCAGGTCCTGCTGTGTAGTTCTGGGCTGATCCCTCACCTTCCTCATGATCATTGATGCCCCACAAGGTGAGATCTTGCATGGAGCCCCAGACCGAGGGAGATTGACCGTCATCTTGAACTTCTTCCATTTTCTAATAAGTGCGCCAACAGTTGTTGCCTTCTCACCAAGCTGCTTGCCTATTGTCCTGTAGCCCATCCCAGCCTTGTGCAGGTCTACAATTATGTGCCTGATGTCCTTACACAGCTCTCTGGTCTTGGCCATTGTGGAGAGGTTGGAGTCTGTTTGATTGAGTATGTGGACAGGTATCTTTTATACAGGTAACGAGTTCAAACAGGTGCAGTTAATACAGGTAATGAGTGGAGAACAGGAGGGCTTCTTAAAGAAAAACTAACAGGTCTGTGAGAGCCGGAATTCTTACTGGTTGGTAGGTGATCAAATACTTATGTCATGCAAATAAATTTACCTATGATAAAAATTACAGACCTCTACATGCTTTGTAAGTAGGAAAACCTGCAAAATCGGCAGTGTATCAAATACTTGTTCTCCCCACTGTATGTTGGCAAAATTGAACCATAAGGACCGGCTCTCCAAAATAACTACCAAATAAATACAATTCCCCCAAGTACAGTGCTTTTATTTGAGAATGTGTTTAAATATTAGTTTCACCATTTAGAATGCAACACTTTTTGATATTCTTCCCTTATTTAGTTATACCAAAAGTCAGCGAAGCCATTTTATGTCAGAAAAATCTGAAAATAGCCAAAACCTTAGGCTTACTGTTATAAAGAAGAAAATTCATGGTGAGATCTGCAATCACTAATTACCTGGTTGGCTAATGTAGACTTCTACAGGAGAGAGCGGAGATTATGTTTACCATAATAAAGAAAAAAAAATGCAAAAGCACATTAGGAGGTATGCATTTCTGTCAACCACAACGATGCACAGAATTCTTGGTCCGCAGAAATGCAGCGGCTATAATACAGGAAGCAACCACTATTTAGTTTCAACAGGTGGTTGTCCTAGTTAGTTTGCCAGAAAGTACCTAAAAAGCCTGCAGTCTTTGGACAAGAGGAAAGGGTCTTGCGGACAAGAGGAAAGTATAGCGAAATAAGGTCCTGCCTAAGATGGGTGGCTCAGCACCTCATCTGTAAAATATGGTGAATGGAGTTTTATGGCTAATGCATGAATGGCTGCCAATGGAACTGGCTCGCTTGTCTTCAGTGATGATGTGACTGCTGACGGTAGCAGCAGAATGAATTCCTAAGTGTACAGCCACATATTGTGTACTGAATTACAAGCAAATGCCTCCAGAGTTATTGGATGGTGCATCATATGGTGAAACAAAGACCCCGAACACGTCGCAGCTAGGGGGCTTCTCAGGGCGAGAAAGTGGAAAGCTCCTGACTGGACGAGTCAATCTCCACTGTGTGTTCGGCCTGCTTGCCGAACAATGATTGGTAAAGAGGTCAGTCCCCATTTCAGATCAATTGGAAAATAATTTACTGAAGAGGAAACTTGAGGCAAAAATACTTCAAAAGAAACATGTTGATGATGGTGGCCATACAGGCCGGGCAGAGCTGATCAGGGCAAACACCCTGCGTCTGTTGATGACTATGAGTGGCAGACTTCACACAGTTATTGCATGCAAAAGATATGCAAGCAAATACTAAATGTAAGGGCTTGATTAGAACATTATCTCAAACCTTTGGTGCTCTGATATAAAGGGGCTATGTATACAATTGTTGTCATTTTTAAATGGTGAAACCAGTCCAAAAATATCCTCAGTTAAAAGCTCAGAGTCTATTAACTCCATACATTTGTAGTAGAGAGCCAGAAGAAGAAAATAATGCTTGCTGTCCAAATAATTCTGAGGCCGCAGTAGGTTCTCATGGACATAATTCCCAAATTCCTGCCACACGATGCTCAATGCATCAAGCTTGTGTCTCTACAAACTCATAGAAGCATTGTGGTTGTGTTTCACATTATGCGTTACCTAATAGGTAATCTAGAAAATGTAGTCACTGGTCCGGTGTGTGCATGTTTATCTGTACACATGTTTTCTCTCTTGTTGTGGGTTAAGTTTAGTTTTGATCTCAGTGTCAGGATGATCCACAGGTCATTGTGGTAGGAGTGGTCTGTCTGTTTTCTTTACATAAAACAGCTCTGTGCCGTATCCCTGTCAACAGATTTATCTTGACAACAATGGTGGGGGTGGACTTGCGTTACCACGGTTACTCTGTGCGGTGCCCAGAAAGAGCAAAGTAACTGGCGCCAGTATCAGTTCATCTAACTAGGACGTTGTCCGTTGAGATTCCCTTTGAGAGAATCAAAACAAAGGCAAACCACTTTTTTCCATCCTGCATTGAGTGCCCCAAATATTTGTTGGAGATGTCACAACATTCAATTAATACAGGAGCTTGTTCCTACTCTGTTAAATATTTGAAAATAACATGCTTATTTTTTCTCTCTCTCGTTTTGCCTTGCAGTTCTCTGCCCACCCTCTAACCCAGACCTCCCACCCTGCCCCTAACAATGACAACACAACCCATCCTTGTCCACCCTGCCCCTAACAATGACAACACAACCCATCCTTGTCCACCCTGCCCCTAACAATGACAACACAACCCATCCTTGTCCACCCTGCCCCTAACAATGACAACACAACCCATCCTTGTCCACCCTGCCCCTAACAATGACAACACAACCCATCCTTG
>JACXGI010008229.1:0-20977 GCA_016801175.1 Esox masquinongy
CACAGAACATACCCACACTCAGCCATTCAATTCAGAATCACAGAACATACCCACACTCAGCCATTCAATTCAGAATCACAGAACATACCCACACTCAGCCATTCAATTCAGAATCACAGAACATACCCACACTCAGCCATTCAATTCAGAATCACTTAAGAGGACCTAACTGATCTTGTGTGTGTGTGTGTGTCTTACTTAATGTTGTCGCCATGTTCTGAGAACTCGTCATCATTGAAGCCAAACTGATCCACAAAGTTAGCAGTCATCTGCTGGATCTGGTAGTCTGAGAATGTCTGGGGGTCATCAGCCATGTTAGACAGGTGATGGTACCTACCAGGACACAGCAGGAACAGTGCTGGAACACACAGAAACTAATGCCTGTACCTGTTGCAGTGACAGCTCTTTGGGGAAGGGACTCTGTCTGTCATCGTCTTCACTTGACGAGCGAAGGTTGTGAGACACCTGGAACACACAGAGGACAGTGGTTGGATGTGTGTGTATTTGATCGTGTGTGTGTACATTTGATTATGCGTGTGTGTACCAGGTCTACAGTGTTCCTCCTGTTAGTTTCTGTCAGGGCCTGGTCTACGAAGCTTTCCCATCGCCCCTTGTATTCCCCAGGCAGTTCTGTAACACAGACAGATGGTTACACCAAACAGCTTACACACGCACGCACTACAATAGGCTTGCTATAAATGTAGGCCTAATTAGCATACACAAACCTACCTGCAATAAGGTTTCTGATCTGGGTATGTACCGGGCCTTTCTCCGTGTTACACACAATGGTATTGGCAATCCTAGTCAGGTGACCCATGTAGCCTCTTCTCATGCCCCCCTCTGCCCTACCAAAACACATTTTGGACAGAATCTAGCATGCACATTGACATTAAGGAATGTCATACTAACACACCAGTTACAGAAGCAACAACCGTTAACTGTTCAGAATCTGTCAGCTGGGAGTTTCTTACTGCATCTTATTATTCTCCTCCCAGGCCTCCAATATCCTCTCAACCAGATGGCAGTCCTGAAACAACTAGAGATAAAGAGACAGTGTGACAGAATGAAAGAGACAGGAAAAAAAAAAGGAAAGACCTTGAGACAGAGAAAATGTTGGACACACAGGTAGTCAGAGGCACTGTGAATCTCAAACCAGCCCCTCTGCCCTACACACTTGCTCACAGTGTCCTCCATGATCATGTTTTGCTGACGAAACTCAGAGGATGACTTCTACATAGTGGCTAGAGATTTAATAAATGCATCAAATTTGGGACACATTTGTGAGGTGAATGATGCAATTTGTGTTTCCTCTTTTATGCATAATGAAATTTAAATAAAGAAATTCCTCCTATTTTTTCAGAAGAAGGCCTACACCCTTGGTCATTTTTTCGCCCTCTGCGATTGTGACAGTTGTGTAAAGGGCAGAGGCTCACACGAACACATGCAAACAAAGGGCCGAGAGTGGAGTGGAGGAAGGAGGGGTAATTTGGGATTTGGCAACAGACAGTCACCTACATGGGTCACCAGTGGGTTGTGGGTGGAGATGTCAGGAGGAACAGAGGGCAGTGAAGATTTGAGGACAGATGAGGCCTGCTTCTCCACAGCCTCCTCCTGAAGCCTGGGCCTCTCCTGGGCGGGGAGCCTCGCCTGAGGCCATTCCTCCTGAGCAAACGGAGCATTTTCCTGGGTTGCAAGGCTGGCCTGGAGTGTGTCCTCCAGGGGAAGTGTGGGCCTTTCCTGGCTGATAGGTTGGACCTGGGCCCTCTCCTCCTGGGTAGAGTGGCTGAGTATGGCTGCTACACACAGCTCCACTTGGAAATGCAGGAAGTTATTCCAGGTGTACTTAAAGAACAGGTCCTGCGAGGCACAAAACGAACGCGTTAACGGATAAAATATCTAAAGCTGTTTAGGAGCCAGGGAATGGCGTGAACTCACCAGAAGAAGGTTCACGGTGTCCAGTGTGCAGAGCTCCAGTGTGACGAGGCTGTTTGAAGAACTGTTATTACAACACGTGTAGTAGCTGCCGTTAGTGGCCTGTAGCAGCGAGGCCACCAGTCTGGCCACATGGAGACGACAGTTACCCAGGGGCACCTCCAACACACCTAGACTGGTGAGCATGGGGGTCTGCTACACACGCACGCAAACACACACAACATGCGTTTTCTAATCTTCTGCACGGATGGTTCACCAGAGACATGCACAGTAACCAGCCATGTTGTAAAAAATGTCCATGGAGAACAAAAAAAAAAAAATTTGCTGCTTTTTAATTTCCCGAAACATGGAGGAGATGGGTTGTGACAGCCCAGACACCGCCAGACATTCCTCTGACAGAGTGGTTGGCGGAGAGGCAGAGAATACCTGACGTTTGCATGTTGACAGGGTATATGTTGTGCTTACCTTGGGCGGATCCAGCAATAGTTGGTGGTAGTGTGTGAGGTGGGGTCGGATGGCCTGCAGGACGCTGCTGTTGACACACCTCTCATATCCCTGAATACACACATCCAACACACTCTCCGCCCTAGAAACACACAGTTCAGACAGGCACTGTCAGACAAGCGCCTCGATCAGTAACACCTTTTTTTTTTTTTTTTTCATGAGTCCATCTGGAGTGCAGCAGCTACTGAGGAATGACCCGTGTGTTGGGTTCAAACGAATTGGGCGTTTTAGGCAGGTGAGAGCGGAACACACACCCGGGCCTCCTGATCTCCAGTAAGGTGAGGAGGACTTGAGTTCCACTGACGATGCAGCCCTCCGTTCTTTCTCCCGCAAACATGTTGCTCAGCAGCTGACTCACACACTCCTGTCTGCAGGAACACACCGGACAGAACCTATTACAGGAAGGTAGGGGTGTGTGCGTGTGGGTGTGTTTGTGGGTGTGTGTCTCATTACTTACGACTCCAGCGCAGCCAGCAGCGGGTCGGCCTCACAATTGTCTTGTTGCTGATTAGCTTGGTCTCTGCTCAGACGGATGATGTCACACAAAGTCTGAGAAGCATTGGACTGTCTCTGAAACACAAACAGTTGGTATAACACCTTTAAAAGTGACCTAGTCCGCAGTAGAGAGAGGGTGTATGTGTGTGCCTCTTACCTCCTCATCGCTCCCAGGGTGGATGAGCTCTACGAGCCTCTGGGCCAACTGCTCTTCATTCAACCACTACACAGGGAGCACACTATTACCTATTTTACCACACAAGGTGTTTACAGGTTTTAATCTACTGTTGAGGACCAAAACAGCCCTGCAAAGATGCTAAAACGATGAGGTAAAAGGCTCTTTTAAATATTAGGGAAAATAGGATTTTAAACGGGAATGTTTGAAACATAACCTTTGTGCGTGTGTGACATACATTGAGTGTGTCTTGTCTGAGAGGAGCAGGTTCTACACAGCTGATGAGGCGCAGAAGGAGATCCATCATGGCGGATGTATTGATGTGCTTCAGGACCAGACCAAGAAAGCCCTCCTTTCCCCGCAGGAATGAAATCACCTACAAGACAACAACACAACTATCACAAAAGATCAGCTAAAGACAAAGTTATTCCACAGACTGGATTCAAACATTTCTCTAGTTGTTGCTGTAATTAAATTATAATATTTTTATTATTCACAAGCCACAGATAGTAATCTGGGCCATCATACCATGCCAGGCTGATAATATCAAAACATTTAAATGGTAATTCACTAATGAAATGTTATAAAACCCTATGTAAATTAATCTTCTATACAGGCACTTATGCCTGGTCCACTGACGCCATCTTGACTTAAACCTTTAATACTTTCCTGGTAACCCATACCGGTGACCACCAGGTGTCACAAACAACCATACAGAATTTTCAGAACTTAAGGAAAATGGTTCTTATCCTAGTCCGTCTGAAATTTGCCTACGTAGTCGGTAATCTTATGCTGAAGTTACTGTTTGCTCATTTGTAAGCCTATAACGCATAGACACAAATCTGTTGGAAGAGTTGTCGCATGCATTTTACATAAAGGCTAGCGCTCCGTTTGGAAAATCTAATGCCTCTGTGCTGATTAGATTTTGCCTCTGTGCTGATTAGACAACTCTGTTGTCATGTAATCCTATACAATGTCACCCCGGTACAGCCAGAAGAGGACTGACCACATCTCAGGGACCGGCTCCCCCAGGTTTATTCCCATTTCTAGGGAGACTTACCATGTTATCTCATTCGGAGAGACTCACACTATGAGAGTTGAATTTAGATCAATTTAAAATTTTAGAACAAAACTGTTGCCACATTTGCATCAGCTATACGTTTTTTCTAATGCAAACAAGTGAAAATCTAAATTGTCTACTGTAACCTCCTAAGGTAAGATGGGACACTCGCTATAGGCACCCAGAATGGATTACTTTTAACATTTGAGCAGAGAAGTAGGAGGTCAGAAGAAGCTTCCTATTATTGACATAAGCACATTGCTGCAACTGTTGGGAGAAGGCAGCTGCAAAAATTTAAAAACTCATGCTAGCTAGCTGTTTACTAACTCAGCAACAGTAGCTAGTTAGGGAGCTTTGTGTGAAGCACATTCATTGTCAGGTGTGCTTCACTGGTTAGCAACATCCTTAAACCAATTCCCTTATATTTATTATTAAGTTTGACTGGCTCAGCAACATCATTGGCTAGCATGCTACCTGGAAATTACTGTCAAACCGAAAGATGCATTCAGCAATTTTTGGCCACTGTTAGGAAAATTGACACCGTCAAGGTTAAAATGGTCCCCGAAAATAATGTAATATGGCACATATGCGCCGATTTGTGCCCCACGTAATCAAAATCACTCACTTTCAAACTCGGAATTTAATGGCTAACTGAGGGATGAGGTATTAATTGATAATGCACATAAACAACATATTACACATCCAGGCCAAAATGGGAGGTTTAAAACATTATTTCATTAAACACAAAAGTCACAGACTGCTATGGAAAACAGTTTGGGTCTTTTAGTGTCAAAATTAGCATGCCAAATAGGTTAAGCCAAGGATCTTCAACCATTTCCTGGGGACCCACCAGCCATTCCATCTATTAGATGTATTCCAGAGCTAGCACACCTGAATCAATTTATTAACTAATTAATAAGCCCTTACCTGTTGAATCTGGTGAGCTATTTCAGGGCTAAAATTAAACAGAGATGGCAGGGTGGTCCCCAGGAGAGGGTTGAAGATCTATGGGCTAATCTTTTAATTTGATGTGATAAATAACCAAACTTGATTTTAGAATGTTGTGTGTGTTGAATTGGGGACAGTTTGGTCAAAGCAACCAGCCTGAAAACAATGACCAGAAACTGCAGACATTTTTGGTATTCTAAGGATTGATTTAGTAAAACATTTGACTAAAGTCACCTGTTCTATCAAACTTCAGTTCATGAAAGTAACAAACAAATAAACTATACATGCAAGACAGCCAACAACATTGCCATGCTGCCCAAAGCAACAGGTAATATCTGCACATGGCATGGTGCACATTTTGCACCTATCGTCAAACTATGTCAGCACAATCATTTCCCATTTCCCACCTTTTCACTTAATAACTGGTTTCTTCCTCACTGTAGACAGTTTCATGACATATTTATGAGGAGATCCCCAGGCTGATGGTGAAGCACTGCTTCTGTTGTAGGTAGATGCCAGTGAGAACCTGTTACATATCGCCAAGCCACAAGGGCACCACACTAAAATAAAGTAACAGGATAAAAGTCAAGTACATATAAAGTACTCATGTTTAGTATGTAGTTGCACATCCTCTGCTTGCATGACTGTGACCCATAGACATTATCAGACCCTGTGTCTTCCCAGGTGATACTCTGCCAGTCCGGTACGGCGGCCATCATCAGTTCCTGCTTCATTCAGGTGCCATTTTTGCCTTAAGTCTTGTCTTCAGCATGTATAAGTCATGCTCAACAGGATTCAGATCAGGTAACTGACTTGGCTGGTAAAGATCTTTCCAAAGCGGTCCCAAGGGTTTACAGAGTGCAAAGATTTCACAAACATTTGTTTGCATATAAGTACAATATTTTTCTGTACTGTTTAAAACTAATAATGCTGCTGCCGTCAGCAGTCATATCATCAATGAAAACAAGTGAGCCAGTTCCAGTTGCAGTCGTATATGCCCAAGCCATAATACTACATCAACCGTGTTTCACAGATTAGGTGGTATAATTAAGCAACAATGCACAAAGGGTGTGGTATATGTTCAATATTCCACAGCAAAGAGCTGTTCAAAAGGCTGATGCATCACATAGTGCGTGAGCCCAGCTCTTAGCCTTAGAACATTCAGTTCTTGTCATCTTCCAGTTTGTGGTGAACGCTTTGAAGTTATGCTGGTTTAGTCTTCGGCATAAAGCTGTATTTGACACGTCCATTTCTGATCTGTTGGGACTGTTGTGGGGTTTTTAAAGGGGCATTTCAACCTGGGGCCCCTTGGCGGTTCGTATCATGTTTGTGAGATTTCTAGATCAATCAATGAAATGGGGGTTAGGGTTGGCCAGACAGAGCACAGGAATGGGACATTATTCCGTCAGAATATGGAATATCTATTGAAGTACTACAGAGATCTGAAAACGGTATGTAATCATGTTCTTTTCTTTCGCAAAGCCTCCATGTTATATTGACAGCGCTGCAAGTTAATTTCTGTGTATTCACGGTTGTCTTTTATTGATAGAGCCATTGGATGTCTTTCATTGATATTCCAATAAGCAGATATATTTTAAAATGTACAAGATGTCAACATCTTTACTCTTCCTAAAAGACTACAACCCTGGTGGTGCGGCACATCCTGCTCTAGCCCAGTCCCTTCCCCTCTCCTTGGCGGGTTTTTAAAACATCCCTGTAAACCGGGTAGTGCTAGTTAGCTAACTAACGAACTTTACATTAAGCAACAACATAGCTTGTTATTATGATTGAAAGGATTAATTTTTTAAGTGATCTCTCGGGTGATATTGAATCATGTGTTTGAACCAGAGGCTATGTTATAACATATTTGAGAGACAACTAGACTGGGAAAATATAACTTTGTGAACTGCTTTTATCTGCCGATGTCCTGGTGAAATGCATTAAAATACGTATTGAAGGGTTAGTCTAACGAATTTGCTTGTCAATAATATAATTATTGGAAAAAGTTATTCCTACTGGTAAATGTGTGTTGAAGTTATTGTTTGTTGGCATGGTATAATAGAGAAAAATGTGAGGTTGCATTGGGAAAGCAGTGCATGGAAAGGCTATGATGTTCACCGTATAATGGTGTGATTCATGGCTAATCGTGTGTGAGAAATCAATGCCCAGATAAAGCCCCCCCTCCACGCCAATAGAGGCTCAAAACTTGGTTTTGAGAAAACATGACTCAAACGAAGGTGGGAAGAAATTTTAATTGTAAGAAGAAGCGAACGTGGAAAAAACGTGTTTGAACAAAGACATTTTAAGATCGGACGCGAAAACCCATTTAATGATTTTAGCATACACTTTTTCCATGCTTGAATCTATTTTTTTCATACGATTGAATTTAGTTTTTTCATACTATGAATTATTTCAGTTACGTTTTTCTTTTCTTACAGTCAATACATTTGAGCTCAATTTGGCTCCAAATGGGTCTCTATATAAGCACTTTGTGACGAATGCCTATGTTAAAGGTTTTATAAAGTACCTGTAATTGATGCCACCAGAATAAAACCACTAACTGTGTTTTAGTTGTGTCAGATACTGTACCTGTTCAGTCTTCCGTGTGATGAGGTTTCCGATGGTCTTGCTGAAGAAAGATGCAAGGAGGGGGTTGAGCGGAGGGGGCTGCTCCAGGAACAAGTACAGGGTCTCCAGCAGGGGCTTCTCTCCACCCAGCTTATCATTGATCACCCCCACATCACTTGTTAGAAGCTCACATGCTATGTTAGGATACCTGGAAGACAAACACACTAAAGTATCCCACTATATGTGTTTATGAGTGTCCGAGAGAGAGCGTGAATGTATGAGGGTCCAGGTGTGTGGGCACATCTACATTAAGTCCTAAATGAACCCCTCGTCCTCCACTCTACCCTCCATTGGCGATTTACTCAAGGGTCCCAAAGCTGCAAGAGCGAAAATTAGCATGGGTGGAGGGGCTAATTAGACCCTCAGGCTAGCAAAGTGGAATCCCATAAGGCGTTGTGTTATTTCTGCGCTTGCACAATATCAAACAAAACAATGGATAGGCGTGCCTAATGATATGACATGTTCATTTGTTTACTTCTGATTTTGAGATGTGACACATAAACAAAATGAAACATGTCCTAAATTAAATGTTCAATAATAGATTATATTTTTCCTTCTTCAACAACAGGATTTGTAAATTAGAATTTCATGCTGGTTTCATTAAGTAACAGTGAATCATGAATTGAATCATTCAAGTCAAGAGTGTGCATTCATTAAACCCCTAACAAAAAAAACATTACCACGGAGTGCACTCCAACTGTGGCATGAGGGCAAGTGTGGAGTGGAAAACGGTGGATTTAAAATTCACCGCTACTCACTTGAAGCGTTTTGTCTCTTCCAGCCCAGCAGGGGGCTCTGTTGTGATGAGGTGCAGCAGCTCCTGCATGCAGGTGTCCTGGGACAGAAAGACCAGCAGCCTGGGTCCAAAGAGTAAGGGGCCAACATACACTTGTTATTGGAAATGCTGAAGTTAACGCTAATTAACAGTGACTTTTATGGTAGGTGCTAATGCTAAAGGCTGACCTGCGGTTCTGGGCCTTGCACTCCTGCAGTACATCCTCCTCATCCATAAGCTCAGTAAGCGTGACATCATCCTTATCCAGCAGGGCCTCTAGCTGGGATGATGTGTGCAGGTCAAACTTCCAGAACATGGCTGCTGTGAGAAGAGTTACAATGAATTACAAAAAACATCCTCACCAGCTTTACTCTGGATACGTTTTGCTACATTACGTCTCCCATTGTCTAGTTGAAAGAGAGATAGTGGAAAGGAGATAAATTAGGGATGGTTGGGTGGCACAGTTTACATGGGAAGCACTGTAAATCCACCTTGTGTGCGTATCCTTTTACCTGATTACTGGGTGTCCTCGGTTAGACCTCTTGTCATTTGTCTCAAAGATGCAGGAAGGAATTCTCATGAATCTGCATGGACGAAAACACTTTCTACATTCACTCCTCTCTCAAGCACACCACGCAAAACCACACACTAACGGCATTGGCACAAACGCTCACACTCTAACGTCGATAGACTGCAATCTGAAAAAGTGATACAGAAAGGGAACAAATCAGTGTGTTCCGACGCGCATACAGCTCGGACTCCCCAAATGAAAATATTAAAGATTAGAAAGAACTGCTGCGTAGCAAGGTGACTGGCTTGCTAGCTAAATAGATTACTCAAATGTCTGCCAAGAGGATGATGCTAGCTAGCTAAATAGACTAGGTATAGGCAGATAATTGCAATCTTGCCCTGTGAGCTACGGGATACCTACCTTGACTTTAGCTCCAGGACGTCAGTACTAGCCTGCTAGCTAACTGAGCAGTTTGTTTATCAAGCCAGTCAGTAAGAGCTGCACGTCCAGGTTTGCCCATCAACCAAATTATGTCAGTAATTTGCCGAGCGTTTCCATGACAGCTCACCAGAGGCTGGCTGACCCTTTCACTCGTGTATAGTACAATAACTCACAGCGCCAGTAAATGAGTTGTCGCTTTTAGTTTTATCCACCTCAAGATTGGAA
This sequence comes from Esox masquinongy, assembly GCA_016801175.1. Taxonomy (NCBI): domain Eukaryota; kingdom Metazoa; phylum Chordata; class Actinopteri; order Esociformes; family Esocidae; genus Esox; species Esox masquinongy. Next base: position 9,695 of record JACXGI010008229.1, read on the forward strand.
GTGCAGGACAGACAATGATTCTGTCATATTTTTTAAATCAAAATGGCGGATATTGTTGCGGGAACGCGCAAAGTTTAAAGGTAGCTACGGGCATGTGTGTTATCATTGAGGCAGTGGGCTAATTACTTCAAGTCCCCCAAATATGTTTAGTAGCGGTTAGGAAAAAACATAGCTCATATATGGAAATAAACTAAGCATAAATGTAAACAGAATATTAATAAAATCACACAGCTGACATAGCGCACTCAAAGTTATCCACAGAAGCTTTACTGTTAGCCAAGACACTACATACGAGTAAATATGATGTTCTTATATCACTCTCCAGCAACACTTACGGCTGTGTTCGAGAAGATCAACATCGCAATGTATCATGGGTAAATTGTTACTGTCTGACTGATCTACAACAAATGAATGTATTGATTTATTATGCAATGTGATTTGTTTCATTCAATCCACAGTTCACTACAGTCCTTTTGACTGTAGAGAACTGTGACGGCAACATCTCGTTAGGGCAACATCTCGTTAGGGTGTATTCATTACACCAAAACAATACGTTTCGGCAAATAGTGTTGCTATTGGTCAAATTTATTTAGGTCCCTCCCCGTTTACTTCTGTTTGATATTAGGGGGTGGACTACCTAAATGTATCCAATAGAACCAGTTTGGCAAAATGAATACACCCCTGCTATCGAAAGCGTACCAGCTGACTGTCAGCAATGATGACCCAAGTTGACGCATTGCGTATGACGTTTCCACCCGGCTTTTCTCTCTTCTCTGGTTTTCTTTACGCAGAACTAAGGTCTATCTGTGTGTAGCCAACTAGGTAGCATTATGGCCAACGTTGTGGATACCAAGCTATATGATATTCTCGGGGTTTCACCCTCTGCCTCCGAAAACGAACTAAAGAAGGTACGTGTGTTATGGTAGAAACGGTCCTGCCCGGTGCCTAAATAAATAGATAAGATTCTTAGTAAGAATGCAAAACCGAGTTAATGTGGCCTTGCAAACACTGACTCTTCAGATGCTAAGCTACACTGGCTATCTAGATATGGCTAACTAGTTCATTTACTGTACAGTAGCTAAAGCATAACTGGCTAGCCAGTTTGTGAGTTGGCCACTGATTGTTCTGCCTGACAAATTTCTAATGAAATATGGTATTGCTGTGATTGACAACTCGATCTGATGTAGCTGAGGAATCTAGTTAGATGTACGGAATTCGATTATTATTATTTGACAAGTAAAGTAGCACAGGCGGCCGTAGAACGTGTACAGTAGCGTAGACAGTGTTGTACGCGAAGTTAGCTGCTGCAGCAGCAGTAGGTAGCTGACTGCTGCGCTACCCGACTGACATGAGGAAAACAAAGCTGGCAGAAGAATAGAACGATAACGTTAGTCGTATACTAAAACGTTAGCCGGCTAGCTATATGGTATTTGTTAGCCAACCAGTTAGCAATAGCCAAACAGTACAGCCAGAACATTAGGTCAGGCGGTATCTAATTTATTAAACTTACATTCAATCTTTTAGGTAATATGGGCCAACATTAGTTACTCTCGCGTCATGTAGTTGAAAAATATTACTACAGATTTCTATTCAGCCTACAAGGGATGATCACAAAAATTATGATCTTAGCATGTTAGCTGAAAGATTTTCAGGTTCAGCAAATACTGTTGCTCTTGCCGCAGCAGCACGGTAAGATAGCTACGCAGTTAGAAAAATGTTGGCCCAACAACAGTCCAGATTCAGACAGTGATTTATGTTACTATGACTATGTCTCTATTATGTGCAGGCGTACCGCAAGTTGGCCAAAGAGTATCACCCTGATAAAAATCCAGATGCAGGGGACAAGGTAAGAGATAGACAGCAACACCACAGTCACAACATGACACAGCACACGCTGAAAACGAATCACAACACCTAACAACAGCTATATAGAAGAAATATTAACCGAAGGGTATTATTCATCTGACTTTGGTATCAAATAGTATTTAGAGGCTTCCTCCGTTTTCGGGTTTTCTCAACTTTGTCAGCTGCACTGGCTTGTGGAAAGCCAATTCCCAAACAGCATCTGTTTCTGCATGATCTCTATCAGCTGTCATATACAACATCAGTGAAGATGAGGGACAGTGGAGGAAACCATGCTAGACTAATGAGATGGGGAGGAGAGGGTTTGTGAGATTGTATATGTAAATTTTGTAAACTGCAAGAAAATGTCACCTACGGTTGTGGAATGTCTATGGAAGGTAGATTATGATGGAGAATGACCCCCCCCCCCTTCTCACAGTTTAAGGAGATCAGTTTTGCATATGAGGTGCTGACCAATCCAGAGAAGAAAGAGCTCTACGACCGCTATGGAGAGCAGGGGCTGCGGGAGGGAGGTGGTGGAGGGGCAGGCATGGATGATATCTTCTCCCATATTTTTGGAGGGGGCCTGTTTGGCTTCATGGGTGGACAGGGACGTGGAGGGGGAGGACGCAATGGAGGACGCAGGAGAGGAGAGGACATGGTTCATCCCCTCAAGTAAGAGTTGGTGTCCTTTCACTTCTGTAGTCCAGTATCCAGAAATATTCATTATGACTAATAACCCTACATGTCTAACAGAGTTTCACTGGAAGACCTCTACAATGGTAAAACAACAAAACTACAGCTCAGCAAGAATGTCCTGTGTGCTTCCTGTAATGGGTGAGTCTACACATATTTGTTTTACAGGGATATTACATTTTTGCAAGTTAGACCATATTTTCTACATAGTATTTTGGTGTTTCACAGACTAGTTATTTTCGGTGCATTTTTTTGTGAATTTCTAGACTAGTATGGCTCATGCAAGCAACTAAGCCATCCACAGATGCTTAGAAATGGAAACTTTAAACAAATGTATATATGACTCTACAAAAATAAAAGTAGAACATTAGGTATAACATGTAAGAAATCCCCTGAATATCCCTGTAATAAGGTACTTTGTTTTGGAAATCAATGTTAACAGTTGCTGAGCTACTACTTTAAATACATCATTAACATTTGATATTTATTTATTATGAACCAAGTGGTTCCAATTCTGATTTGGTGATTGGCTGTATACTGTGTTATATGTAAGCAATAAGGCATGAGGAGGTGCGGTATGGCCAGTATACCATGGCTAAGAGCTGTTCTTAGGTATGACGCATCACATGGTGCCTGGACACAGCACTTAGCTGTGGTAAATTGGCAATGGTATAAGGTCTCTTACAAAACCGGGTGGTTTCAATCCAGAATGCTGATTGTCTTATAGCTGTGGTATATGAGACTGTATACCAGGACATCCCATCACTTTATACTGCTCTAATTGAATTGGTAACAGGTTTATAACAGCAATAAGTTGCCGGTTTCCAACGTAGTTTGAGCATAAAAAATTGATGGGATATCATACCCATCTTGTATACACAGCTATTAGCATTCAGGTTTCAACCCCCTCCCTGGTTTATAAGAGACCGTATACAACGGGTATGACATCACCATTTTTCTATTTTCTAATTTTGTTGGTAAACAGTTTATAATAGCGATAAGGCATCTCAGCGATGCACGCTGCCTATGAACAGCTCTTAGGTGTTGTATATTGGCCACACATCACGTCGCACCCTACTGCTTTAATGTGATGCGTGACTGTCTCCCCAGTGCGGGGGGCAAGGCCGGAGCGGTGCAGAAGTGTGTGGCCTGCAGAGGCAGAGGCATGAGGATCATGATCAGACAGCTGGCTCCTGGCATGGTCCAACAGATGCAGTCAGTCTGCACAGACTGCAACGGAGAGGGTAAGACGCACGCACTCAGTCTGCCGTTGTTATCGTTTTACCAAAAACTAACCTGATATTTTTGTGTGTAGGGGAGGTGATCAGTGAGAAAGACCGCTGTAAGAAGTGTGAGGGTCGTAAGGTGAACAAGGAGACCAAACTATTGGAGGTCCATGTTGATAAAGGCATGAGGCACGGACAGAAGATCACCTTCACTGGAGAGGCTGACCAGGCCCCGGGTACAGAGCCTGGAGACATAGTACTGGTCCTACAGGAGAAGGAGCATGAGGTAAACACCCACACAGTTATTTGGAGGCACAAATAGAAGAGGGTTAAAAAATGACTGTTCATTATGTGCGTCAATCAAGGATACAAGTAGCCCCTTCTCCACAAGAAGGGTCCCTGTGATCACGGACAAAGCTTTTGTCTTATGTAGGCCTGCAGTCTGGAGGCCACGTACAGTCAGCTTATATACATGGCCTAAGCTCCTGTATATCAGTGTGTTTGTTGAATTCAGTTCTTAGAACCTGTAACGTTGCCTTAATGCTACTCGTCACAATGTCCTTCATCAGCAGCATTCAGATGAACGGAATAGCAGAGAGTGGTCAGGTCAGTCCAGAGGAGTGAGAGCACCAAAGGCAGAATTCAGTTTTCATTAGACTTCATCCTGAATCCCAGGAAGTTGTCCCTAGTATCAGTGTCCAGTGAGACCTCTCCCATGTGTACATCCAGGAGGGAAGCTCTGACCTTAACCACTGTATCAGCAGCTGTTGGAACTGTCTGGTAGCAGCGTCAATCTACTAAACATTCAGCACACCCAAACCCTCTTTTGTGCAGGAAGATAACATCACTTGCGTGTTTTTAAGCATAGACACTTTTTTACCACTTGAAGACTATCGTTGTTCCATTTCCCTGGGAACCTTTTGAGGGATACGCTTAATATTTACAATCATTGCTGGGGGCTCTTTGGCAGCCATTTCATGTGCTCATGGCCAAGCTCTTTTCCTCCCTGCTCATATCCAGAGCAAATCCCGTTAGTGTTTTCATGGTAAGATAGCTAGGTGGGGAAACCACACAACCCAGGTGTAGTAGGAATACTCACTATAGCTATCAGCTATAAGTCGATACTAGAAAAGTGCATTAGATCATGAAAGGCAATAGTGGGGTGGGGTTTTATTGGCGATAAGCTAAAAAGCAGGGTTTAAAGTTAAGTGTGTGTTTGTTATGCAGGAGTTTCGTCGTGATGGCCATGATCTTCACATGACGCAGCGTATCGGCCTGGTGGAAGCTCTGTGTGGCTTTCAACTAGCAGTCACACACCTTGATGGTCGTCAGCTTGCCGTGAAATATCCTCCTGGCAAGGTTATAGAGCCAGGTACGAACACAATGTTGTTTTTTCTGTCCTTGTGTGGACCAGAAATCAACATTCCGTCCCCTTAGCTCAACAACCTTACATTTATGACTAAACTTAACCTAACCCTAACGCCTAAAATTAAAGTAAATCCACATTCTAACACAAATTCCAATTGTAATTTTGAATCTAGCCCCTAAGCAATAGTTAGCCTTTTGGCGACCAACAAAAAAAATATTGTGGGGACTTATTTGTCAGGTTTTACTATCCACATGTACACAGACCTGACTCGCTTTCTCACAGCCACACACACACGCCTACTCAAGTATAACTCTTACCGATTGGATCCAACCATTATCACATTGATGAGTGTATGTTTGTGACCAGTTGTACTGATGTGTGTGTTTGTGACCAGTTGTACTGATGAGTGTGTGTTTGTGACCAGTTGTACTGACGAGTGTGTGTTTGTGACCAGTTGTGTTGACGAGTGTGTTTTACAGGTTGCGTTGACGAGTGCGTGTTTTACAGGTTGCGTTGACGAGTGCGTGTTTTACAGGTTGCGTTGACGAATGCGTGTTTTACAGGTTGTGTCCGTGTGGTGAAGGGAGAGGGGATGCCTCAGTACAGGAACCCCTTTGAGAAGGGGGATCTGTTCATAAAGTTTGATGTTCAGTTCCCTGACAACAACTGGATCAGCCCTGAGAAACTCACAGTGAGTACCTCAGAGAACCAGTCTGTGTTGGCACCCTGAGTTCCCCGTGCAGGGCATCACAGGCTGTCTCAGCCTGGACGTTGTCTATGTGATATGTCTAGTGTCTACATAACAAATGCTGTTCCTCTGCGTGTGTAGGAGCTGGAGGACCTGCTGCCTGTGCGCGCTGAGGTTCCAGTTATCTCGTCGGAGGCGGAGGAGGTTGACCTTCAGGACTGTGAGGTCAGAGGTCAGGGGTCAGCCGGGGCCAGGAGAGAGGCCTACAATGACAGCTCTGATGAGGAGGGGGGACCACACGGCCCAGGCGTACAGTGTGCCCACCAGTAGACTGAATACTCACACACCACACACACACTGTCTGGGGGTTTAACGTGCCCACCAGTAGTGACTACACACACACACACACACACACACACACACCTCTCCATTGTGTATGCCCATCTCTAGGGGAAGGGCACCCCATACTGCACCCTGGCCCCCCTCCGGTCCATCAGGATTCATTCCTCCGTCAGCCAATCAGAGTGTGTGGGTGTGGTCAGCAGGCTGTGCTGGGTGTGGTGTCATTTGACATTCAAGGGTTGTAGGCGCTACAGCTGTCTTTAGAAACCTGTATAAAATAATATTGTCTGGAAAAATGCATTAATTTATCTAACAGGCTTCAATGTCATTATAGAGTTAGTCACAACTTTACCACAGACCTCCCAAAGCTTGGTCTACACTGCTGAATTCCACTCTGCTGAGCCACACAGGAAGCTACCGCATTACTTCCTGGAAGCTCAAACGCCTCCCATCTCTAAGTCAGCAGGGGTGTATTCATTACAACAAACAAAAGTTTCTTTTTTTCAAACTATTTAATTTTGATGAAATTCAGATAGGTCCCTCCATTTCCTTCTGAAACACAAAGGGACCCAACCTGATTTTGCAAAACAAAATGTTTTAATGTTTTGGAACAAACATGTTTGTTGGAATGAATAAATTCCTGGGGATGTCTCCACCAAGCACATCACTTAAATCTTTAGGGTTATTTACCTTTCAGTCAGAAAACCTTTATCTACTGCGTGAGGATTGTGTGCTGTTGCACGTTTGTGTGCATGTGTGTGACCTCAGCTTGTGTCTGAGTAGCATTATAGCATACTCTATTCCTCTTTCTAAACAGAGGCACAGCTTTGTGTACAGTATGTGTGTGTGCTGCTGTAGAATATTCTGGCTTCTCCGCTCAAAGCGATGTGTGTTCTGTTTGTAGCGGCAGTGTGAGTGAACTCATGTTCATGCTCAATTAAAGATAACGTCTGAATGTGATTTGTAGAATTCCCACCTTGACCATGTCACCTTTTAACTATTGACCTCTGATCTCTGACCCATGTAATATACACAACTCTCCATGCCAGTAGAATTCCACATCCATTCCTATAGTTCTGTAAATACCTGCCCCTGTCACATCTCGATACTGTACAGTCGCCTCACCCCTTTCTATCGAAATTCCTGTTTTTCATTTGCACTGATAGGACAAGACCATCGGGGCCATGCTAATTTGGCACACACTTTTTTTTATGTACTTGTCTAATAAAATGTAACTGTAACTTCCAGTTTCAAAACATTTTGTTACTGTGCCCTATTGAACATGATTCAGATGATATAATTCTGTTCCTTGGCTACGCAACTTGGTGCTACTGCATACAGAGCCTGGTAACAGTGCATCAGAGTGGAACTTGAAAGGTGTGGGGTTAAAATTAAGGCCAGAGGGAGCCTGGAAAAGATGTTTTAGATGGGATGAAAATTGTCAATACAAATGTTCTATCACATAAGACATTATTTTTTTTGGAAGCGCAATTTATTTTGAGGGTGTAAAGTTTGTGAATAATATACATCAGATTTTTCCCAAAAACCTCCTTGCTTAAATCACTTTGCTGATGGCTTGAAAGGGTGGTGATAAGGGTTGTGGTGATTGACAGAGATCAGCCAATTAAAACCTGCAGTTGTTTTGTAAGCTGCCATAGGTGTCGATTCAAGTTCCATTCTGAAGTGCTGTGAAATTGGATGGTTTGACCGTAGAGAAGCATCTGGTGGATGAGATTAGGCTACTTTAGACTATGGGTCAATGCAGGTGATGGGGTGGAGGCTACTTTAGACTATGGAGATGTAGTCATGTCACTGTATATAGGTAACTGAAGGGACACACTACAAACAAGCTAAACAGACAGGGGCTTTATTTAGTAAATATTGTTATTATTGTTGATGACGCTCATGTTTGTCAGGATGATAATTAAACTGTATAATAAACTGATCAGCTTTCTGTGTCTGTATTTATCCACTTAGATAGGCAACCATTAAGGAAACGACAGAAGAAGCTGGAAAGTTTAATAAAGTCCACTGTATTTAAGTAAGGAAACCCGAGTCATGCATACACAAAAACTCCAAGTTTAGAGTGTCAATAGTAGTGTGTCAGTTGATGGATTGAAGGATAAAAAGCAAAGAAAAAAAGATTTGTAGTTTACACAGCATAAATTCTGGGAGCTCTGTATCATTTGCTGCTAACATGGTGTTTACTGTTGCCTCTGGTTACCAGTTGAAGAGCTATTGATGTAGATAGTTCCCGACGGTATGTGAATAACACCACCATCCACTTGATTTTGATCTTTCGACAGTAGAGATTTTGAACAAAATATCTAAATTAGACTGCCTGTAAATCATTAGGTTTACGGTCAGAAGGATCATCAGTCTCTATACTGTGGAGTCCCACTGGGCCCAGCAGCTCCTTAAAACCTGCTGTGTTCCTAGGAGGGAGAACAAAATATGGAAATTGATGTCATTCTGGTTTTACACCTGTATCTCCTATGTGTGTCTGTTACCTGTTTCGTTTGGACTGCATGACATAGGAGCGTTCCCTCTTCATCTGCTCCAGTCTCTCTCTGACCACTGTCTTCTGGCTCTTATCCTCCTGACAGACGCACGTGATCATACACAGAATACACGGCATCATGGCTGACACTGTTCATGTGACTACCTGATAATGAGTGTGATTTGTGCATGCGTTACCGGGGGCAGGTTGTGTGTGAGGTGTCGGAGTCTGTCAGTCTGCCTGAGGCCCATCAGGTCTTCCTGGGATTTCCTGTTCTGGATGATTGACAGTCGCTCCTGGACCTGTTACAGGAAGTAGTCACATGCCTCCTTTAGAACTTGGCTGCTTTACATTTTTCCCCCCTGGTGCTGGTCTTCTATATCCAACACCCACCCTAAGTGCACCCCCCCATCTCTACCCTGCTCCCTCCACATCCCTGCCTTGGCTCCATCTCCCCCCTCTCTCTCACCCACAGTAGTTGTCAATGTTTGTTCAATCCTTTCCCCACCCATTCTGTCTTCTGATCACCCTCGCTGTCTCACCCTCAGCAGTTGTCTCTCTCTGTCTCTGTTCTGTTTCTGTTCCATCTTCTTCTGTAGATCAACCAGGCAGCGAATCGTCCTCTCTCTCTCCATCACAGAGATAGACTCCGATGTCCTCTCTCTCTCCATTGCACTACCAATTGCTTCGTCTCCCTCCAGAGTAGTGTGTTGGGTGCTGTGGGTCTCCTGGTCTGATGTAGGGAGAGCGGGTCCACTCAGGGCCCAGTGCTCCGTCTCTCCGCCCACAGAGCCCGGGGGAGCGCTCCCATTGGCTCCCACCGCAGTGGTGCCTTCACTGTGTCCCTCAGGCCCCCGGTCCGCTCCTGACTCCCGCCGGCCTCTGTTCCATGTTGGAATCACCTCATTGACAGAGGTGTCATCAGCTAGAGCACTTTTTCTCTCCTCTGAGGGCTCTAGCACTGGCTCCTGCAACAACAACAACAAAAGAGTTGTCAGTTACCATCATAGGCTAACAGAATGTTAGGTAGCCAGACACAATGTTAGGCAGCCAGACAGACTACCTGGCCTGTGGTCAGGTGCTGATCTGTAGGCAGGGAGAGCTGCTGAACCACAGTGTCGGACTGGAACAGAGACAGGTCCAACTCTTTCACCTGGTTTGTGGCTGTGTCCTCACACTGTCTGTTTCCAGCTGCGCCGCTGTAATGGATGCGTCCAGGTGTGTCGCAGTGTGTGCATATGGGGCTGGTGTCCGTGCCACAGTGTCCAACCTTTTCTGGGACACTGACTTCTTGTTCTGCCGGAGACATGTCCTACAGAACCACAAAACACACACAAAGAAAACCCATTTCAAATGTGTGTGCCTTCAGTTTTCTGAACCTAGATGAGGGTGAGCTGATTTACCACGGTTCCTGTGTTCTGCTCCGTGTCTCCCTCTGGTGGTTTGCTCCAGGCCAGAGTGATTAGAGAATCCTGCTTCTCATAGCTCTGAGGAGTCTTTCTGGGGCTGCCCTCTCTCACCCCTGGTATATCACACACCTCTTGCTCTGCAGAGAGTTCTTCAGATGCAGTGTGTTTGTTGAAGTCTGTGTTTTTGAAGTGTGTGTTGGGGGAGTCAAGGCTGTGTGAAACACACAGGATCTCAAGGTAGGGCAGGTCTTCTGGGATCAGGGTGGTCCCGCAGTCTGGAGACAAACATATAGAAAATATGGAATAAGTGCAGTTTGATCCTGTTGTAGCGACCACAAAGATATTAAAACCTGACGATTCTGTCCCTGCAAGAAAAAGGGCTATTTCCAGCTAAGAGGCTAGGTATAGGGTAAAATGTTAAACTGGGGCTAGTTTCAGGTTTGGGCATTAGGGCTTAGGGTTATGTGTTAAGGTTAGGATAGGTTTAGGCATAAAGGTTAGGGTAGGGTTAGTGTTAGGATTAGAGTTGGTTTTAGGCTAAGGTGATTTTCTGATCACCTCCAGGATACAAAAACACGTTACCTGTACAGAGGTCCATAGTGTGTTGATCGTCTGGTTCACCACTGCTCAGGTCTGGGGGTTGGACAGCTGAGGACCTCTTCTGGACTGGAATTAGTTCAGAGGGCCCCAGGCAGTGGTCAGAGTTCAGGCATGGGTCGCGGGTGAGGAGTGTGACCAAGCAGGACAGATGAGGCTCTCGGAGTTCAGATTCATATTCCGTTCTCAGAGCCAACAGGCGCTGCTCACTCTGCACACACATATTTATCATTTTACCATCAATGTGGGGACCAAAGACAATATTCCCTTTGAAAATCCAACCCACTTTTCCTAAATCCAACCCTTAACCTAAACCACAACCATTAAAATGGAACTACCAGTGTAACCAGAATGTATTGTGACAGACCATTTCCCGCAGAGCGGACAGCACTGCAGCGACCTGGGCCTCATGGAGATCCATCAGCTCAACCAGCAGGACCAAAGCACAGTTTCCCCACTGGGACTGGGTCTGGGGTGGGGTAGAGCCCTGAACTGGCAGGGGCTGATGACAGGACTGGAGCTGGAGGATGGTGTGTGTGTGTCTTAGCCTCTTTATACACCCCTCTCTCAGAGATGCCTCTCTCCGCTGGCCCTGCTCTGGTAACACACCTTAC
>JACXGI010008229.1:21077-34362 GCA_016801175.1 Esox masquinongy
TTCTCAGACACTACCCTGGAGGATGTTCTCAGACACTACCCTGAAGGCTCTTGCATCATGGTAGTGGGCTGCTATAGACACCTCTGGGTACCTTTCTGATGTCCTGCACAACCTAAATGACTGAATTCAGATGATTAGAGATCTGAACTGGGACTGGCTTGTATCTGGACCTGTCTATTTCAAAAACAACCAGGTAACTATGAATATTACACAATAAATGCAAGACAAAATATTTGAGCACTTTTCAACATCATTCTGATGAATACCCCTCACAAATACAACTGGGATATTCTATAAATGCTAGTGATTGCAATTGCTAGTTTGAAAAAGAAGAAAAACTCCCAGCTAAACCTGTAGAATTTTAAAAGAAACTTGATCACAAAGCTTGTTCCATACTATTGACAGAGCACTCTGATTTCAGATGATTACTCTTCCTGGAACTCTTAATAGGTGAACTTTGTGTTCATCTGTGGTAAACATACCCCTGTAAAGACATTCAGAATCAGTCAATGGATCACTGATTTTTTGATAACTTAGCTAAAATAAATAAATGGCTCTTGGGCTAAAGCAGACATTGTGGGTTTAAAAAAAAAAACCATCTGCTGGTTGTGTTTTTGACAATAATGGCCTCTAACTCAGTTATAGTGAGCTCTGACGCAGGCCCTCATGTCAATCATTTCAACTCTGATCCTACTGTATTTCTTATACTGAGGCCTATATAGCTCTAAAACCAACAGACACCAAAGTCAGCAGGCACTGACAACCTAGATCACTACCTCTTCAAGAGACCAGCTGGTATTATAGATAAACCTGTAAACTCACATTTCTAACTTTAACCAATTCTATAACCCAAATCTTGAAATCAGCACATCCTCCCAGTACTAAAGGGCGGAGACTATTCAGATGTGAATAGCTATCCCCAGATCTCCAACCTCGCTGTCTAGTCCTAAGTGTTTGAGTTCATAGTGAGCTCCCAGATTAAAAAAAAATAATCTTAAAAAAAACATTCTGAGCTGGGTTCTGTCTGTTTTCAAGTCAGTGTATAACAGCAGCTATGGCAGATGATATCATAAATGGACTAGATAAAAAAAATTGACTGTTGTGTGGAGTGTTATTAGATTTATCAAAGGCATTCAGTTGACCACAAAATCTTGACAGACAGACTCAGAAACACTGGTCTCAGTCTAGTTGCTGTCAATTGGTTTAGAAATTATCTAGCTAACAGAACACAATGTGTATGCATGCCTATCTACATAGCCTCAGATTGGTCATGAATACAGATAAAATAAAGGTTACAGTATATATTACAATCATTTACAAAGCCCTTCTAACTCCCTCCCCTATCTGGAGAGCCCTCCAATCTAGCATGTTTTTAAATAAAATTATTTGTTGATGACAATTCTTTTCTTTGATAATTTTCACTCAATTAAAGGTTAGATACATTTTTCTGAAAAAAACTGATAATGTTTTTTCTTCACAACCTTTTTCGTTCATATTTACCTATTTGCCTGCCAATAATTCTGGAGGGCACAGCATATAGCCCGCTCTCTTTCACCAGTAGCAGTTACCAGACACTGTCTGCTATGTGGCTGATACTTAAAGGCCATTACTGAGTTAGCAAGACTGCTTTCTCCTCTTGTGCACCGCAGGCATGAAATAGCACCCCTCAATGAAGTTAAAACTCTGATACAAGACTCTATTCAGGAGTGCTTGTGTCAATTGTATGTTTTATTGGATTGCTGCCAATTCACCCTTGAAAAAGTCTCTTATGCCGCGTTTCCACTGGTGGTTTACCCAGGCACCAGGGTCACACCGATGATTTATGCTAATGTTCGCTCCAGACCTTTCTGTTTCCACTATACATTTGCTACCAAGGACTTGAGGGGCTCAGGTGGGGAGAGAGGAGTAGTCAACGCGATTTAGTTTTCCGGTTACAAAAAATATATTTTTCTGGTAGTAAAATAAAACAATAACGCCATGCTCAGTTTGTTTACAATACCGCGTTTGAACTTGAGTAATAAAACGAATTTCTTCCTCAAACTCCAGCGACCGGCTACTTCACCTACACTCGTAACACTGCAACTGTTAGCCAATGTATTCATTATTTAGTTTGATAAGTATTTTGTCTACATATCTACATTTAATAGAAGGATTTGGGAGAATTCTGAGGTAATTTTGCGTTGGGTTCTGCAGGTTACGTCTCTGTCTCAGCGCTCCGTTTTTCTATTGAGTCAATTGTATCGTACCACATTCGGTTGATCCAACTCTTTCCGTTATGAGTCTTTGCTTCTCTGTACTGTTGCTTCATTTTCTTTATTTGTTCAGGGATCTATTTGTTAGATCAGATGAAAACCATTACGAGATGCCTAAAGCAAACGATATACATCGCCATTTGAATAGAACAACATGCCGCGTTTTCACACCGCGTCAATTCGCAAACCCCGCCCTAAGTCCTAAAGTCCGGGGCTTGGCACCAAGTGAGAGCCGGGCTACTCGGCCATGGCCTAGTGGTCGACTTGCCCTGGCCCGTGTCAGTGGAAACAGAAAAAAATCTGGACTTCAGGGTAAAACACCAGTGTTTGGCACCAGTGGAAATACGGCATCAGTGTTTTTTTTCTACCTGATTAAATAAATGCTAATTCATATAAAAAAAACATTCAAGGTAATAATAGGCAGCACAGATATAGATACATTGAAACAGTTTTTAAGGAATATTTGACAGATCTGGCTAAAAGCCTCACCCTCTGTAGGTGACTTCCTCTCTCCTGGCCCTTGCAGTTCATCTGGGGAGACCCCGTGCAGCATCCTCAGCAGGCACTTTCTTTCCCACTCCTGACTCAGTACCAGACACCTCAGCACCACCTGGGGAGGAGCCAGAGAAGGCTTCAAACTCCAGTGGGGAGAGGCAGGGCGGACTGCAACAGAGTAACTGACAGATACAAGACAACCTGTTGTGGAGAGATAGGGGGCTCGTCCTTGACTTCTTCCTCCTCCACTTCTTTCTGCAGCCAGAGCTGGGCCTGACTTATACTGTGGGATCCCTTCATACTGGGCCTAAAAAGACATGAAATCAGTGCCACAGACAGATACTTATTTTCTTTCTGCTTGTCATGAAGGCCTCACCATTTCCCCCAGTCCTGTCGGGCTGCCAGCAGTGCACTATGGGACACTGTCTCCCTCTGAGCTCTGATGGTGGCCAGGCTGGCGTACAGACCCATCAGCTGCAGGGTCTCCCTGTCCAGCCTGCAGGGGCAGACAGACATATTCAGACACTCATGGTTGGGAACTTATGATTGGGATATTTCAGGACCTGGAAAATATGATTTTGTTTGCCTCTTGGTCGGACTCATATTGTGGATTTGGTGTGTGTACCTCTTTGCCAGGGTTGTAAGTGTTTTTTTCTCATGATCAAGGCTGGTGTGTATTTCAGTGAGTAGAGAGATAGCCGACCAAGACTGTTCCCTTGGTTTCACCCGATCAGGACAGCCCCTTAGAGACACGCCCTCACTGCACCTGTCAATCACGTCATCACCTAGTCACCGAGGCATAGCCATCTGCTTGTGGCTCACACACCTGCTCATCAGTTTGTTCCCCCCGACATTTAACTACTTCTCTATATCAACCTTTTGTGTGATGTATCTTTGTGTCACAACCACAAACCATCCGGTGTGTTACCTGTACATCCTGAAAGCTCCAGGTAGGTCACAAAGACTCAGCATGTCACCTGACTTCCAAGCCACCTCCCATAGCAAACCTAGCTCCGCCTCCCTTTGTCCACGCTCCCACGGCAACAGAGTCTCCCAAACAGCCAGCCCTTTGATAGAGACATGATGGGATGTATAGCATACAGATGTGATGTCTAGGTTGTGTGTGTGTGTGTGTGTGTGTGTGTGTGTATCTCACCATAGTGTTCCTGCAGCATCTCTGTGTAGTGTGTGTGTGTGTATATCTCACCATAGTGTTCCTGCAGCATCTCTGTGTAGTGTGTGTATAAATATCTCACCATACTGTTCCTGCAGCATCTCTGTGTAGAGTGTGTGTGTATATCTCACCATACTGTTCCTGCAGCATCTCTGTGTAGAGTGTGTGTGTATATATATATCTCACCCTAGTGTTCCTGCAGCATCTCTGTGTAGAGTGTGTGTGTATATATATATCTCACCCTAGTGTTCCTGCAGCATCTCTGTGTAGAGTGTGTGTGTGTGTATATATATCTCACCATAGTGTTCCTGCAGCATCTCTGTGTAGAGTGTGTGCATGACGGCGTCATACTTCACTCCCACCAGAAGGAGGAGGTCTGACATTGAGACACATCCCAATGCCTGACCTCTCACCTCTGACCTCTGACCACATCTCAGAGAAGGCAAGACCCCACACACACCCTCCTGCACCAGTCTGGAGACACACAGTGTACTTACAGTAGAAGTGGACAGAGAAATATGGAGAGCCAGAGGGGGTCAAGGCATGAGAAAGACAAACACCTTACCTGGCCCAGCACTGTCTAGCAGCTTTCCTCAATCTCCACTCAAAAACACCTCTTTCCTTTTCATTCCCCCCGTCCCTCTTTCTTTTCTCTGTGGGTAGGTTGTTTGTGTCTTGGTCATCCTCCCTGTAACCAGTGATGTGGTACAAGTCTCGGTTGAGATGCGTGTTGTGTCTGTCTCTTGTATGTGTGTCTGTTCTGTCTGTGTGGTACAGGTCTCTGAGTTTTCCTGTTTTGAGAAACTGAAGGTCCCAGAAGATCTATAGAGTCGGGATTCAGAAACACACCTCAGACAAAGTTTCTTTAAAGCTCAAACTTTGTGTTTAAAATATTTTTGAACCTAGGTCTAAACCACGTACGTATACGTACACACACATACACACACACACGCACATGTACACGCACACACACGTACACACACACGTAACAGCTGCTCTACCTCCTCTCTCCTTTCTCGCTCTCTCTCCATCTCTAGAAGAACATCTAAAACCTTTCCTTCAGTGCAGGACAAACCCTCATCATTCCCTGCAACCTACGAGGGAGAGATTTGAACAATGCAGTGTAGCAAAAATAAACGTGTGTAGTCCGATCTATATTACTGATGTGTGTGGCTGTGTGTGTCGTCTTACTATAGATGTGTGAGGTTGTGTGTATTACTGACTTTAATATAGTGGTATGTGGCTGTGTGTACTATGAACTTTAAACTGGATGTCTGCAGTTTTGTCACCTTCTTTATAGCTGTGTGTGCATCCTCCAAGCCCGTGTGTAGATGGAACACTTTATAGAACAGTACGCACACATCCTGAGGAGACAGTGGCCCTCCCAGGGAACGACCTAAAGACTGGCACAACGCAGCTACACACTGATCCAACATCACACCCTGGAAAGACACACGCAGTACACATCACACCTGGATAAACAATGCTACTTAAAAGACAATAATAAGGAAAAGAATCATGCCAGCCACAGCACCTTACCTGCTCCATGTTTACACAGCAGAGTGATTAATTATACAAACTATTGCCACGGTTACATTAGTTGCCCTGACAACAGCTGGATCAAGTTACCGGGTGACAATAGTGAAAGTTGTTGGTCAGAGCCTCACTCAGACAGGTGACACCTGACTATGTTACTGGCCTCACCTCAGAGCAATTAGTTCCCCTATCCCACACAAAATACAACCCAAAAACCATAAAAACACAGTTGGACAGTTATCTTTATTGAAAGGGAATGTGTCCAACATTGTTCAGTCAATATAAAATTGTGGCATAACACATAATACATATATAGTGACAAAGTGACATTATTAGAAAAAATATATTTCAACAACTAATGAACTCCCTGTGGATACAACAAAGAATGTCCAGATGTCTGAAGTAAAGCACCTGGGATGTCATGGCCTGTTACAACAGGTTAACACCGTTGACTAATGGGCTCTTCTCAAACATCGTTTCACCCTCTGGAATGTGGTCTGTTTTTCAAAATTCCAACCACATTCATTGTTAAGGTAAACCAATTTATCAAAGCACATAGAAAAACTTTGAAACCATTGACGCAATACAAATGAACAGGAATGCTATTTCCTCATGCAGAAAAAATTAGTACCCCCTACCATTACATCACATAAAATGGTTAAAATTACAATCAAGTGCACCAAAAGAGGTGTAAATGATTAGAGTGTAACATGGGAGGGTCCAGCCTTCCGTAATGATTAGAAACTTGGTTTTGGTCTGGTTTTGTCTTAACCATATAGGTGTGTGGTAACACATCAAGCCAAGATCAAAAGCCCTATCCGAGGCCCTCAGAAGAAAGGTTATTAATGCCCATGAGCCTGGGAGTGGTTACAAAGCCATTACCAAGCAATTCAAAGTAAACAATTCCACTAGGGGTGTGATTATTTTTTTCTGCACTATGAAATTGCATTTCTGTTGATTTTTTCATTAAAAAAAAAACATTGCAAAGTTTAAATCTTTCAGTGTCAGTTAAAAAAAGTTTACCTTAATCTTCCAATAGCATTGAATTATACAATACAGAACCATATGGTAAAAAAAATTTTTTTCCAGTGGGTGTAATTACTTTTTCACATGACTGTATCACAAACATACCTAACAGACCTCATAAAATACAGAGCATTTCAAAAGTCCCCTGACAGGAGTCCTTTTCACAAAGCAGAGAGAGGTCCATGCAGTCCTGTGGAGTGTGTGTGTGTGTGTGTGTGTGTGTGTTAGGACTTGCCATGTATGATCTTGGGGCATGTTTCTGGCGGTATACAGTGGTTGTTATGTAGTACCAGTCCAGCAGGACACTGGCATCCGGGAACACAGGGTTTAAAACAGTGGCTCTCTATCACCCCTAGTGGCACGTCCCGGTTAAAACACGTCACTGGACATGGAGGACCACACTCATCAAACAGGAAACCACGCTCCACGGGACAGCCCACCGCTAGACAGAGAAACAGGAGGAAATGGACAGATCACGTCAGCACTGGGGCTGTCAGTTGTGGCAAATGCAAATTCAGCTGTGGTTGACCATAACTATGCTAATTTACCACACAGAGAGGAGGTCCTCCAAGACAGTCGTGCCCCGGCGTCTCTGCACTGTGCTGCGTAGGCCTCCAGGGCGTCACACAGGCACTCGTCGGCATTGGCTCCGCAGGCACACAGGTCGTAGACACATGCTGCATACCAGGGCTCTGGAGACACCAAGTGGTGGCAGGCTTGGAACGCCGGAGACTTCAGCACTCTGAGTAACACAGACCAGCCAAACAATCAGTCAACCTGGCAAGCTCAAGTGGAGCGAATGTATTTCAAAGAAACTATACTTTTTTAACCAAAGTCTGGAGTGTGTGTTTGTGTGTGTTACCTGCACCGTGCGTTAGCTGACTTCTTAGCCTGGTAGCCTGCTCCCTTACAAGGGTCAACATCCTCCCCAGGCTGACAGGACAACAGGCTGCTGTTACTGCTGCCCACCTACAAGGGCAGATAGAGACACCAGGGTCAGTCTGTCTGTCTGTATGGCTGACCTGACAGGAGGCGTGGTTATCACTCCGTACCTACAAAGATAGGCAAAGACACTCACCTTCCAGCTGTTTCCGAAGGCGGCCTCTGATGGGCTTACTTTTCCTGCAGGGGTCCGTAAGTCATCCTGGGGGTAATTGTTGAAGTTGCCACAGAGACCACAGGTGTGACCTTTAAAAGTCCCTGGAACACTCACCTCCAGATGGGACCGCCCACTCCATAACACCTGAGGGGGGGGTTCAGACGGGTAAGGCTTCACAGAGTTAGGATAATGGTAATAGATAATGTAGTTCTAGTACCTTAAGTCCTATATTGGTGTTGAGTAGAATAGTATTTGTCCGGCGCTCCAGGTATATGTATGGTTCCTTGAGGAAAGGCAGGGTAACGACCTTGTAGTCAACCTAGAAATAAAAAAACAAACACCTCAGGATTGTCTCTCACCTCTGATGCATACACTCTGATTGGCTCCTTGCTAGAACGTCCACAACCAGAAAGCCACTCACCTTAACGACCCAGTCCTGGAGTAGTTGCACCACCACATCTTCTATGAAAACAGTCACCTCTTTGGTCCAGGACACTCCCTTTCGACCACGGTCATCATTGGTCACATGAATACTAGACAAGCAGAGGTTCACACAAATCAACTTAAACCAACCAAATACTACAGCTGGCTTAACGTGAACCTTGCTTTTTACCTGAAGTCTCCTCCTTCACAGTCCTGGGCCAGTACGTAGGTGCAGGCCCCCTGAAAGTGGAGCATCCGGCCGTCAAACGTCCTGTAATGGGGATCCCCGAACGCAACGCAGGTGGCTGGCCGTGGTATGCAGTGAGGACAACACACACCTGGGATCACAGCAGGAGTCTCGTCCTGTCACACCAGGAAACATTAACAGTCAGACAGGACACAGGCACCACAGAAAACACTTCGATCCCAGAGAAAAGACTGACACACTAGAGAACGGTGAGAATCCAGTGTGTGTTGTACTGAGAATCCAGTGTGTTTTGGTGCTGAGAATCCAGTGTGTTTTGGTGCTGAGAATCCAGTGTGTTATAATGAGTATCCAGTGTGTGCTACACTGAGAATCCAGTGTGTGATGTACTGACCGCTGCACAGCCTAGTGGAGGACAGCGTTGGCTGTAACAGTGCACGTCTCCAGACACACAGGTACAGCTGGTACACTCATCCACCTCCCACTGCTCATTAGACTGGTACAGAGAGCCCTGGTAAACACACTGCACACCCGAGTCTGCAACACACACACATCATGTCCTGTAGTGGTATATTAACGGTATATCTGATTACTGGAGTGGTGATTCAAAGTTCTAAATTATTGGTTGGCGAGTTGTGTAGCGACAGTACCTTGACACTCATAACAGCATTTCCCAGGAGTCTTCACTCTGACCAAGCCTTGGTCACACTCCAAAGGAACACACTCCTCTATACTGCACTCAATGTGACCCAGCTAGAAGACACACACCACAGTATAGAGTAAATGTGTCATTTGTATGATTGTGTGTGTGTGTGTGTGTGTGTGTGTGTGTGTGTGTGTGTGTGTGTGTGTGTGTGTGTGTAACTTACATTACAGGTACATGTGATGCAGTCATCCTCACGGTCTGTCCAGCTCCCACCATTAGACACACGCCTCTTCTCCCCCTCAATAACACACTCTGAAAGAAACACACACTCTTTATATGTTACGGGCTGGGGCTCGGGGCGTACAGAAACCTTGTATGGTTCAGCGTGTACCATCACAGACGGGGCAGCAGGAGTCCAGGGGTGTTTGCTGGTCTTCAGGGGGACAGCTGAGAGGGGGGCAGCTCTGGTGTAGACATGTCCATGTCAGATCCTGACCAACACAACAGCACACAGGGATGAAGGCTATACAACTAGTCCAGCCCACTACACATAGCTTTACAATATTGAACTCCAACACACATCTACACTTTGAAACAGGCCCAATAAAAACACAGGTCAGGGGCGGCTTCCATGGTACCTTGCACTGGCAGGTGAAGCAGGGGTCATCTGTAGCCAAGACCTCGTTACCAATCAGAGTCTCCGTGCAGTTACTGAGGGGCTCTACACACACACACGCACGCACGCACACGCACATGTTTAAACTAGTTTTTTAATGTGTAAGTCCAGTACAGCTCAGGTAGAGCATGGCACCAGCAACTCCAGGGTTGTTGGTTTGATTCCATCTCTAAGTTGCTCTTAATGAGGGTGTTTTCTAAATAAGGTAAATGTGTACTAACGTGCACAGAA
This sequence comes from Esox masquinongy, assembly GCA_016801175.1. Taxonomy (NCBI): domain Eukaryota; kingdom Metazoa; phylum Chordata; class Actinopteri; order Esociformes; family Esocidae; genus Esox; species Esox masquinongy. The sequence goes on from JACXGI010008229.1 coordinate 30,841, forward strand.
AGGGCAGCAGGCATCTGGTCCAGAAAACAAAATGTTGCTTTTCGGACAGTCCACTAGGCTGGGACACTGCTTACGGAAACACCTCAGGTGCTGCTCTCCATCAGGCATAAGCTAGATGCAATGACAGTACATTACCCTAGACGCAATGACAGTACATTACCCTAGACGCAATGACAGTACATTACCCTAGACGCAATGACAGTACCTTACCCTAGACGCAATGACAGTACATTACCCTAGACGCAATGACAGTACATTACCCTAGACGCAATGACAGTACATTACCCTAGACGCAATGACAGTACATTACCCTAGACGCAATGACAGTACATTACCCTAGACGCAATGACAGTACATTACCCTAGATGCAATATCAAAACATTACCTGCTATAATACTGTACTGTGTGAAAGAGGGAGAAAACTACCTCGCATGTGCAAATATGACAGGGGTCATCTGCAGGGTGGAAGCTGTCTCCGGGTCCATACACTCTGCCCTCAAACACACAGTCTGACCAAAAACACAGACACACAGACGTAAACAGACGAACCCAACATGGTCCATATGTAGACTGTGTTAATAGTAACCTGCACAGATGGGGCAGCAGTCCCCAGGAACAGTGAGGGTGTGGAGGCAGGGAGACAGACAGCGGACCTCGGAGCAGGTTGTCACGCCGTCCACACACATACAGCTCATACAGGGAGTGGATTCGGCAAACCAGCTGCTGCCCTCAGAATGCTCCTCGCCGTCATACACACACCCTGGGAGACACACGCAGAACATCTGACCACTGTGGAGGGTTGATCTGACCAAGAACCCTGTTAAATCCTGAATATGACTGGACCCAAGCTAAGGCCCAAATGGTGTGTCACCTCTGCAGCGAGGACAGCAGGTTCCTGGTTCTGTCAGCTGGTGCATACAGTTCAGCTTCGGACACACCGGACCCACACACTGCACCTGTCCAGCCTGGAACATGCACACACACTTTATACAATTCACACACACAACCACGCAGATGGAAGAGACAGCGAGAGGAGGTGTCCTAACCTGACAGGTACATGTAGTACAGGGGTTGGAGCTGGGAGTCCACTGGTTTCCTTCACTGTATTCCTCAGCATTATACACACAACCTGGAAGAAACACAATAGTAAACCTCTAATGCACACTGACCCGCAATATAGTTTGTTGAAGAACATGATCACAAGTCCCATGTTGTCATGCGGTGTGTGTATGTGTGTGTGTGTGTGTGTGTGTGTGTTCACCTGCACACCGGGGGCAGCAGTCTCCTGGTAGAGTGATTGGATGGGTGCATGAGTTGGGAGGGCAGAGGAGGGGCACACAGGTAACACTCCCTCTCACACACGTACACCGCTGGCAGGGTTTGGAGAACTCTGGCGTGGGGGTGAAGGTTTGTCTGTCAGGGGAGGGAGGACACAGCTTGTCAAAGGAGCTAGATGTGTGTGTTTATATGTGTGTGTGTGTGTGTGTGTGTTTATATATGTGTGTGTGAGGGCGGAGGGTACAGAAGTAGACCTACCTGTCAGAGTAGACCACACCCCCATAGAGACAGGATTCACAGAGTGGACAGCAGCCATTGGACGATTCGGAGGGGAGCGGGTGGGAACAATGGACAGAACACTGCCTTTTATGACACGTCACTACTTCGTTCTAGAGAGAAACAAGGATGAAATGAGAGTGTGGGAAAGACGGAAGGGGAAGAAGATAATGCAATAGAACAATGACAGAACAAATAGAAAAGAACTGAATCAGTAATATAGAAATGAGGTAGAGGAGTGACAGACAGACAGAGGACAAAGTGTGTTTCTGCCTCACCATACAGCTGCAGGTGGAGCAAGGGTCAGAGGTTGGGATGAAGGATGTCCCGGACTGAAACTCCTCCCCCTGGTGAAGACACACCCCTGTGCAGATGGGGCAGCAGTGCCCTGCAGGGACCACGGGATGCGCGCACACCACGGGTGGGCATGACACTGACACGCACGCCACACCACCGTTCTGAACACAGTCACATGGAGCAAATGATCCCAACCTGAGCTCATTCAGAGGAAGTGTCAGGCCAGAGACTGGACGGCCGCTAACAGCCCCAGTTCTGTCTTAGTTCTTAATGGTCAAGCATCCATACGGGCAACATTGAGACATTTCTGCGTGCGTGCGTACCAGGCATGTGCAGCGTTGACAGTGGTCTAAGGGGTGTGTGAAACGTTCCCCGCTGAAACAGTCCCGTCCGTTGAAGCGACAGCCATCACACACAACACACTCACAGCCATCCAGTGCAGGGTGTGGACAGGACACGGCGGGACACCTCCGCTTCACACACACCACCTCTCCTCTCTGCACACACACACACACACACACACGCCAACACACGCCAACACACGCCAACACACGCCAACACACGCCAACACACGCCAACACACACACACACATTCATTTAATGTTTAATTTCAGAATCTGACCTTCAGGAAGACATTTATTTTACTTAAACAAAGCAACTATTCTGACTGAAACTTTGACCCCACCCTGAACTGACACGTGACCACTCACTGAGCATGTGCAGTCATCGCAGCTTCCTCTGGTTCCAGCAAAAACCTGTCCATCAATGTAAGACCCGCCCTGGAACACACAACCTAAACACACACACGCACCCAAGCACCAAACAAAACATGTCAGTGTCACAAACACATAGTCAGACGGACAGAGGGACAGACAGAGACACAGAGACGGACGATAGTGTGTCGAATACCTTCACAAACAGGACAGCCACAAGGGCTGATGGCCGGATGAGAGCAAGACACTGGGGGACACCACTTCTTCTCACACCTTATGGATCCACCCTACAGACACAGTGAATAGTATGTTACGGAAGCACCTTGTGAGATACAGTGACCCTCATTTTTCATGTGTGTGTCGGTGTTACCTGGCAGGTACACTCCGAGCACGGGTCAGTGGGGTCAGGTATTGATTGGCCGCTAATGAGGACAGTGTTGCTATGGGAGCAACCTGACACAGGGAAACATTTCCATAGGAACCATGTCAGAATGAGAAACATTGATAATGTGTTAAAGGCACAGTTAAAGCAAGCAGGAGATATGGTCTGTGTGTGTGTGGTAGTAATTGTGTACGTACGGTTACACTCTCCACAGCACTGCTCGGTTGGTTTGTAAGGGTGTGTGCAGTCCTGGTAGCAGGGTAACTGGCTACAAACCACATCCCCTGCATAACACGTACACACTCGACACGGGTCGTCTCCACTGACAAACTCATAGCCATCAGGATACTCCTTCCCACCATAGAAACAACCTGCAGAGAGACAGGCCGACAGGGGGGGGCAGAGATGGAGAAGACAGAGAGGGGGAGAGAGAGAGGTTGAGAGAAGGGAGAGAGAGAGAAGGCAGAGAAAGGAGGCAAGAAAAGAGAGGGAGGAGATAGGGGAGAGAAGTAGAGGGAAAGAAGGTGGAGGGAAAGGAGAAGAGTTAAAGAGAGGGGTCAGAGGAGAGAAAGGGGG
>JACXGI010008230.1:0-34260 GCA_016801175.1 Esox masquinongy
AATTTTCTGAGATACTGAATTTGGGGTTTTCATTGGTTGTCAGTTATAATCATCAAAATTAAAAGAAATAAACACTTGAAATATATCAGTCTGTGTGGAATGAATGTATACATTATACAAGTTTCACTTTTTGAATGGAATTACTGAAATAAATCAACTTTTTGATGATATTCTAATTTTATGACCAGCACCTGTATACACTGCTCCAAAAAATTAAGGGAACACATTATCATCACAATATAACACCAAAGCAATTAAACTTCAGGAATATCAGTCTGTCCAGTTAGGAAACATAAGCGATTGTGAATCAATATCACCTGTTTTGGTGCAAATGAAAGTGACAACAGGTGCACTGGAGAGGCAATAGCAAGACAACCCACAAAAAGGGAATGGTTTTGTAGGTGGTGGCCACAGATAATTGCTCTCTCCTTATCCTACCTGACTGATTTTCTCTAGTTTTGTGTTTTGCTAGTGTCCTTGTCACTACTGGTAGCATGTGGCGGCACCTGCAGCCCATTCAGGTTGCACAGGTAGTCCAGCTCCTCCAGGATGGCAAATACATATGTGCCATCGCAAGAAGGTTTGCTGTGTCTCCCAGTAGTCTCAAGAGCATGGAGGAGATACCAGGAGATGGGCCATTACACAAGGAGAGCTGGACAGGGCCGTAGAAGGGCATCAACCCAGCAGCAGGACTGGTATCATCTCCTTTGTGCAAGGAAGAATAGGAGGAGCACTGCCAGAACTCTACAGAATGACCTTCAGCGGGCTACTGGTGTGCATATTTCTAATGTGTGCTCTCAGCCCAGCACTGTGCCGCTCAATTGGCATACACCAGAGAACACCAGAATTGGCAGGTCCGCCATTGGTTTCCCATTCTCTTCACAGAGGAGAGCAGGTTCACACTGAGCACGTGACAGACGTGAAAGAGTCTGGAAACGTTGTGGTGAACGTTATGCTGCCTGCAACATCATCCAGCATGACTGGTTTGGCTGTGGGTCAGAAATCCTCATCGTCAGACCTTACGCTGGTGCAGTGGGCCCTGGGTTCCTCATGGTTCAGTACAATGCCTGGCCTCATGTGGCCAGAGTGTGTAGGCAGTTCCTGGATGACAAAGGCATTGATGCCATTGACTGGCCCTCACGTTCGCCAGACCTGAATCCAGTTGATTACCTCTGGGACGTTATGTATCGGTGCATCCGACACTGCCAAGTAGCACCAGCCAATTAGCACCACAGACTGTCCAGGAGCTCACTGATGCCCTGATCCATGTCTGGGAGGAGATCCCCTAGGACACCGTCTGTCGTCTCATCAGGAGCGTGCCCAGACGTTGCTGTGAGTGCATACAGGCATGTGGGGGCCATACACACTACTGAGTCACATCATGAGTTGCTGTGATGAAATAGGGGTGAGAACAAATGGTCGAATTGTCGACATTTTGACAAGGATGGCACTGAATGTCTCCAGTGTTGCCAACTATCGCGAGTCAAACAAGCAACCGCAGCTTCAAAAACAAGCCCAAAACAAGCCCAATGCTGTTATAGCGTGTTATGGTCAATGAATGAGCCTGCAACATATTAAACTGAAGCCACTCAGAGTTTGAAACGCATAACATGTATTTTAACATCAACAAGCAAAGAATCAGAATATGAGAGGAGACATGGAAAAGTGGAGGACAGGAAAGTTAAGGGGGAGCGTAAAGAACATTAGGACATGTAACTACTATTAGTAGGCTATATATATACGAGTAGGCTATGTTATGCTTGTTTTTTGTTATAAACTGTAATAATAGATTCTGCTTTGCAGTATCTGCACAGAGCTTTACTCTCATCACGGACCACTTGATGTACAGTCTTTGTTGTACTTTTTGCCATACTTGGACCACTTTGTTGGCGGCATCGTTTGTGGAAATGTATCTAGTGCTATGCCATCTAATGTCATGATGACTCATCATCACTGCTGTACTAAGTGTCTATAATATTCAATACTTCTACCATACTGTTTATACTCCCCATCCTACTATTTCAAAAATAGCTGCTAGTTTACATTATGTATATGATTGCCATAATTGCCATAGGCAAGCATAATTTCAATACCACCACCAATATTGCTGCTAGTTTACAGTACTCTTTCTAAACTGCTGTTAGTGTAAAGTGTTATGTATATTATAGCTTTCTCTTCTTGCTATATTTTTGCTGTGTATATATTTTTCTTCTTAATTCTCACTATGTGGTTGTAGTGTGCTATGTCACCATTCATTAGCTTATTACACTCATATGTATCTATAATATTCAATCATTCTACCAAATTGCTGCAAGTTTACATTGTTTTGTATATTACTATCTTACTTGTCATATCTATAATCAATAATAGGCTAATACCCAGATTGCTGCTAGTTTACAGTACACTCTTTTAAACTGCTGCTAGTGTGCAGTGTTATGTATAGGTAGTGTTGATTTATTTATTTTTTTGTCTTGCTATATTTTTGCCTATATATTCTTTACTCTCACTACGTAGTTGTCGGGTTTCATGTCACAAGAATTTAATTTTTCAGGATGACGCTGTGTTGCTCGGTGCATTTGACAAATAAACGTTGAAACTTGTAACATCGCTTGGAATTCTAACTTCATTTTTCGCCAATGGGAGGGAGGTGGGGGCAGGAAAGATCCACGTGGGGATTTGTAGTAGAGCGAATTACACTGCAGCACTTATATTATTGTGAGGCTGTGAGCAGACAGTGTCAATCAATGCATTTAGGGAAAGTAGCGACTATAAATGTACAAAAACGAAGTCGCTTGTCAGATGTTCCTAACAAGCGACCAAACCTTTTAAAACATGCCCAAATAACCGCGACTCGTGATTAAGTCGCGTATTATAAGCGGACTTGGCAACACTGAATGTCTTTCGAGTAAAAGTATATCTAGCCTAATTGTTGATACAAAAATGTTATTGAGGTTGTTAACCATATTTTTAAACAAACGGTTGAATTTATTGCATAATATGTTACAATTTACATTATTTTTTAAAAAAATTAGTACCTCTCTTTTTGGCACGAGTGGGTGGGGTCGACTATCCGACAACAAAAGCTGAGGAATTATCGATAGTGAAAATATTTGTCATGCACATCCCTTTTTGGAACATCCTGCGATTTCCATTGTTTACTTTGATTTTCGTTGTGAGTTTGAATCCAGACCTCAGTTTGTTGCTGATTTTGGTTTCCACTGACCATTGTTACATCATTTTGTTCTCGAATTACACAATGTACAGTAAAGATTTTGATCTTTTGTTCATCGAAACACGATGTGTGATTTCAGTGTTCCCTTAATTATTTTGATTTGCAAATGTAATCATAAATACAATTCAATCCGGCCCAATTTATGTTTTTTGTGGTTATTAAAAGCACTCCAACCCTCTATTAAACATATCACTCTTGATCCAAAGTACATAATATTTATTATAGACCTATAAATGTGTCAATAACTGTGCTTTTCTGACTAGCAAATAGATTTTGACAAACACATTTTACATCAAAGAAAAATGTGTGCAGCCCTCCGTTGAACTTCAAACTCCCTATTTGGGCCTTGAACCTAAAAGTTTGCACACCCCTGTTTTAGGCTGTTATGCAAACTCTGCTGCTGTGCGTTAGTGACCCGATTGGGATTTGTTATGATTTGTAGTAAATATTTCTGCACTTTTTGATGGTTGCAGTGCAAACATGCTGGAGGTTGTGGTCAGGTTCAAACCATGCACATGCAGTGCTTTGGCTAGTTTCCTGTCTTATTGATGCTCATTGACTGTTGCTTACTTGATAACTTGTTATAGATGTCACAGTTAAAAAAAGACCAAAATACACTTGGCATAATGTATGGTTTCTCATTGTAATGTGCAATAAAGTGGTCAGAGCCGTGCACAGACCTCTGGAGGGGGCCACTTTATTGTCAATGGTTGGGCAGAGGGGCATGGGTCGTTGCCCCCTTTTGTCCCTGCTTGTGCACATGCCTGATAGTGGTACATCAGAAAGGAAGGAAGCTCAGCAAACATATTGGCACAGTAATATATAAAAGGTATATTATTTTTGTTATGCATTAAAAAGTATGGCTATTTCTCCTGCGAGTGTAGGTATTTATTTTTCTAAATCATTTTTTTAAATCGGTGGGGGTGCCCTTTTTTGGGTTTGGCCCTTGCCCCTCCAGAGGTCTGTGCATGGGCCTGGTAACATGTAAAAAGCCTGTATAGTCAGACATTATTCAAAAGCAGAAGTAAAATAATTTACAATTTTGGTTTGGAAGTCATTGTTTGTTTTTCATCAAGCATAAATTATGTGGTATCAAAGCCAGATCTGTAAAAGTACAGTTTAAAAGTCTACTTGATGTGATGGGACAAAAGAAAGCCCTTTCCCCAAAAATAGCAATTTATGTGGGGTGAGTATCTTGTTGGATATGTTTATCACAGCATCCTCACCTCACCATCCTTACCTGTTGGCAGCTGTTGTGTCAATGCTTGTCTGCGTGTTTTCCTCTTGCCTCTCCGTACTGTTTATTTTGCACATTAGGCTGCTCATGAGATGGGACTAGCTACTCTGGTGGGATCAGAGTCACTTGGGACATCACCGTCGGTTGTGGGCGAGTCAGACTGGTAGTCGGTGATGGTGTGTATCTTCATTGGTCCACTTGTAGACTTTGATAGTCTGTAGAATTCCTCTTGTATTTTCTTCTTGTATTTCCTCTTGTATCTTTATGTCCTGAAACCCACTTCAAGTGAATAAAGCAACTGTTTAATGTACTTGTTGATGTGAGTGAAATCATTGCCAAACTTCTGTTTTATTTAAATTTGATTAAAGATAAAAGTGCTGATGTGACCAGTATTTATGTCATCCGTGTCATAGGGACCTGGATATTTAATATGTTGCAGTCAGAGTAAACTACCAGGAGGCATTTAGGTTTGCCCTAATGATTGTAAGGACTATAGGGATGGCCCTTCAGATCATCTTTAATCTTGCTGAATTTGTCATGAATTTACCAAAATGATATGATTTTTTTTACAAGGTAATACATGGCAAACTGGTAATTTTGGTACTTTACACTTGTATAACATAAAATATATTGAAATATATAGTATTCTTTTTTTATATATATGCCCCCATTGTCCATGGGTCTCAAGTAGAAAGACAATATGGTTCAAGAGTAAATAATTCATTTAAAAAAAATCACTATCACATTATTTTCAATTAATTGCAATGGTTGTTTTTTTTTTAAACTTCCACCAGTTTAGCAAATAATTATCATAAGAAAATAAGTTGGTAGGTGAGGATATTTCACCAATGGTTTTCACAAGGTTGACAGTTCCTACTTAAGATTTTTTACATCTTGTTATTGATTGATTTTAAAATCCTCTTATTTTTAATTAATTTTCATTAATTAAAAATTAATTTTCATTCATTTAACATGATGTGGCTATACTGAGTGCCATATATATTATCTAGTTGTCTGAAAATCTACTCAAAAAGCTATCTTACCATGAAATTCAATGACTAAAAAGGTTACCAATATTCTGGTGGTTTAGTAGGAGAAACACTTTTTGTGGTCCCCTTACATAAAGCCTATATTTCACGTCATGACTTGCTGGCTGTAGAGCCCAGATTAAAATTTGCCCTCTGTGCCCCCATTTTGGCTCGCCTAAATCCCTGGGGAGGTGGCCTCTCTCTGAGATCAAAGATTAACAGGCTGCGTTCCAAATTCCACGCTGTTCTCTGTGTAGTGGACTACTAATGGGCCTTTAGCAAAAACTGCCTTGTGTGCAGGTTGTCAAATCAATGGCACTTCTGGTTTGTCGAGTTTGATTTGCGAGTGCTCTCTGAGGCCTGAGAATGTTGCACATCTGGGTTTGAAAACTTTGTGATCATGATACAGGAAAGTTAGAATGTTGCATTGATTACCCTCAGATAAAACCAAAATAATTATTTGGCAGACACTCATTCGGAGCGACTTGCAAGCAAGCAAGTTTATTTATATAGCACAATTCATACATAGAAGCAATTCAATGTGCTTCACAATGAAAAGAGAAATATAAAATTGCAATAGAATAAAAAAGTAAGATTGTTACAGTTCTCTAACCACGCTCCAGGGGGACTCTCCACCCCGGTATCTCAATCCTTGCACTCCAGCGCTAGGATGAACCCGTCAGTGCCTTCATGAGATAATGTCTGCATCGATGTCTTAACCGGCTGTGTCCGGGGGACATTTATGCCTTGTCTGTACATGCATTTTACATTCATCCTCGATGAATTAGAGTTCCCAGAACTGTTTACTGCACCACCCCTTTATCTCAATCCTCGTGCTCCAGTGCTTGGATAAACTCGTCAGTACTTCTTTGAGATAACACCCTGCATCGATGTCTAAACGGCAGCACAAGAACTTGCATTATCCATCATCAGCAGATTGTTGCATTTACACAGAGGTTATTCCTCTGATAGCACCAGAACTTACATTACAGAAAAATAATTTATTGGTAAAATATAGAAAAATAGAAATAGAATAAAAACAAAATAAAAACATAGAAGCAATTCAATGTGCTTTACAAAGAAAAAGAGAAATATAAAAATACAATAAAACATCATAATAATAAAACAAAATTGTAGTTAAGTTTAAGCGCTCAGTCATAGGCATGAAACGAGAGGTGTTTTTAACCTGGATTTAAAAATGTATATGTTTGGGGCACATCTAAGATCAAGAGGAATAACCAATCTTAATCTTGTCTGGTTTTAAACAACCAACCATTCAGTTACTGGCCAAACACACTTACTAGGCTACTAATTAAACCGAAAAATATTTACTAGGCTCGCTCTTACTAGGTCTTTTTACAGTTTTACAAAGATTAACTGAGTCATTCCTACAATCCAGTGCCTTTTGACCTTGTAACTTAAGAATTTCCCATTTTTTAAATCTTTCTATCACAAATAGGATATGTTTAACTATCAGAATTACATACATGGTCCAGCTCAGGCCGTTAAATTTTAAAAGATATGGGCAAATTATTCACACATGAAGAATCACAAATGTCCACCCTGTTACAGGACATATGTATAACTATTAGAAATGTCTTTAATGCAAGTTTATGACCATGTTCACATTTTCTATGAAATCAAATGTCCCCCTGCTAAACCATACAAATGTATGCTCATCAAAGTTATTTTAAACAAATATTATGTGGGGAAACATGTTCTCTATGATAATGCCAAGCAATTTGCATCTTATTTTTGCCGGACCGCATAAGTGGAGCCAGCCTAGAAGAGCGATTGTCTCTTACTGACTGAATGAGTGAGTGAGTGACTGACAGACTACCACTTGTTAAATAGTGTAGTGGTTAGAGACGTGGACTACAGAACAACAGGGCCTGCGTTCGACTCCCGTCACAACACATTATGCCTTAGGATTTGTTCAGGACGGACAAAAGCTTCGCTAGCTATAGCCTTCAGTAGCTATGTAATAGGAAGCCTAAAATGAAACAGTTTCGGTGGATATTAGGATTTGTTCAGGATAGACAAACACATCGCTGGCTACACGATTCTCCCGTTTTTTCACTTGACGAAAAAGTCTGTTATCGTCACCTATATTGATAGATACTGTATCATTGTCATTCACAAATGGCTAATTAGCTGTTGAAACGGCCAGTGGCAAAAGAGGATTTGTTCAGGATAGACAAAAACTTTGCTGGCTACAACCTTCAGTAGCTACGTTATAGGAAGCCTAAAATGAAACTGTTTACTGTTATATTGCAACTATTTCTGGTGGATTTTCGAATTATGTCTTAGGATTTGTTCAGGATAGACAAAAACTTTGCTAACTACACGATTCTCTTGTTTTTTCACTTGACGAAAACGTCAGTTATCGTCACCTATATTGATAAAGTAGTTATAGTATCAATGTCATTCACGAATGGCTAATAAGCTGTTAAAACAGCCAGTGGCAAAAGCCATACAGTTCATACATGCTATTTGTGGTGGAGGTAAACCCAGTGAGAAACGTTACTCTGTTTAACACAATACTTAATGGTGTCTAGCGACATATTACTGGCTAATAAGCTTTTAAAACGGCCAGTGGCAAAAGTCATACAGGTTATAGATGCTATTTGTGGTGGAGGTAAACTTAATAAGAAACGTTACTCAGTTTTACACAATGGTTAATGCGTGTCTAACGAAATATCTGTGGCGTAGTGGTTAAAGATGCAGCCTTTCACGTACGTGACCCGGGTTTGATTCTCGGGAGGGCAACAACGATCAACATATTTTATTGCGGGCCGGCTGAACTAGGCTTGCCTGATTTCTTGTTCAATAATAACCATAAATGTAATTTAGAATTTGGTAAACATTTTTTAGAATGTATTGTTGATTGATACTTGATAGGTTTATGTTAATGTGCCGAGAAAGCATATACTAAGTAAAACCTATTTAGTGTAACAGGGTGGATTGAATGGAAACGGTGGACGGCTGCAACAGGGTGGATGGCTGCAACAGGGTGGACATTACAGTAAAAACTGATCAAATATTTTATCAAAGAGAGGCATTTTATTAACATAAAATAATGGAAACAGGAACATAGATCACAAATGAAAATATAGAGACCCCTATAACTTTGATTTGGTACATTTAATTTAATTAACATTAATATCAACAGTACCATTCCATTTTACTAATTCAATCATCTATCAACCGTAAAGCATACAGTTGGAAGTCAGAAGTTTACATACACCTTAGCCAAATACATTTAAACTCAGTTGTTCACAATTACTGACATTTAATCCTAGTACAGTGAGGGAAAAAAGGTTTTGATCCCCTGCTGATTTTGTACGTTTGCCCACTGACAAAGAATTGATCAGTCTATAATTTTAATGGTAGATTTATTTGAATAGTGAGAGACAGAATAACGACAAAAAAATCCAGAAAAATACATGTCAAAATTGTTGTAAATTGATTTGCATTTTAATGAGTGAAATAAGAATTTGCCCCTCTGCAAAACATGACTTAGTACTTGGTGGCAAAACCCTTGTTGGCAATCACAGAGGTCAGACATTTCTTGTAGTTGGCCACCAGGTTTGCACACATCTCAGGAGGGATTTTGTCCCACCCCTCTTTGCAAATCTTCTCCAAGTCATTAAGGTTTCGAGGCTGACGTTTGGCAACTCGAACCTTCAGCTCCCTCCACAGATTTTCTATGGGATTAAGGTCTGGAGACTGGCTAGACCACTCCAGGACCTTAATGTGCTTCTTCTTGAGCCACTCCTTTGTTGCCTTGGCTGTGTGTTTTGGGTCATTGTCATGCTGGAATACCAATCCACGACCCATTTTCAATGCCCTGGCCGAGGGAAGGAGGTTCTCACCCAAGATTTGACGGTACATGGCCTCGTCCATCGTCCCTTTGATGCGGTGAAGTTGTCCTGTCCGCTAAGGAGAAAAACACCCCCAAAGCATACTGTTTCCACCTCCATGTTTGATGGTGGGGATGGTGTTCTTGGGGTCATAGGCAGCATTCCTCCTCCTCCAAACACAGCGAGTTGAGTTGATGCCAAAGAGCTCGGTTTTGGTCTCATCTGACCACAAGACTTTCACCCAGTTCTCCTCTGAATCATTCAGATGTTCATTGACAAACTTCAGACGGGCCTGAACATGTGCTTTCTTGAGCAGGGGGACCTTGTGGGCGCTGCAGGATTTCAGTCCTTCACGGCGTTGTGTGTTACCAATTGTTTTCTTGGTGACTATGGTCCCAGCTGCCGTGAGATCGTTGACAAGATCCTCCCGTATAGTTCTGGACTGATTCCTCACCGTTCTCATGATCATTGCAACTCCACGAGGTGAGATCTTGCATGGAGCCCCAGACCGAGGGAGATTGACAGTTCTTTTGTGTTTCTTCCATTTGTGAATAATTGCACCAACTGTTGTCACCTTCTCACCAAGCTGCTTGGCGATGGTCTTGTAGCCCATTCCAGCCTTGTGTAGGTCTGCAATCTTGTCCCTGACATCCTTGGACAGCTCTTTGGTCTTGGCCATGGTGGAGAGTTTGGAATCTGATTGATTGTTTACTTCTGTGGACAGATGTCTTTCATACAGTTAACAAGCTGAGATTAGGAGCACTCCCTTTAAGAGTGTACTCCTAATCTCAGCTTGTTACCTGTATAAAGACACCTGGGAGCCAGAAATCTTTCTGATTGGGAGGGGTCGAATACTTATTTCACTCATTAAAATGCAAATCAATTTATAACATATTTGACATGCGTTTTTCTGGATTTTTTTGTTGTTATTCTGTCTCTCACTGTTCAAATAAACCTACCATTAAAATTATAGACTGATCATTCCTTTGTCAGTGGGCAAACGTACAAAATCAGCAGGGGATCAAATAATTTTTTCCCTCACTGTATATATGAGACAAAGACAAGTTGGCAGAAGCTGTTGATCTGTGACTATTTGTAAGCTTGTGTCTCTTCATGTGCCTTTGGAGAATAATGGCATCTACTACAGTGAGGTATTTGTGGGACTGTACCACATAGCAAACTTATATGCACCTCCTGTATGCAATAACACATCCTCTGCAGTCTGGTATCAGATTTCACCTTCCAGTTGATGACAGACATTAGTAATGTATGGTGGAACTGGCAGCCAGACAGAAATGCTGGGATGAAGTTTTTGAATGCAGATAAAAAGATAGGAAACAAGACTTTATCACAAAGCTATTGAGCTGAGAGATCCGCTCAATACCAGTGGTTGTTGTCGGGCAAAGGTTCTGCAGGGACATCAATGGCTGTACTTCCCACTGGGGTACCAAAGCACTTAATTCGGAGTCTTCCGCTGTGATTCATTATTTTCCCCAATCGGACTTTGAAACATAAGTTGTTTAGAAAAAGAAAAACAAGGATGGGAGGTGGGATGCAGCCCTGTGGGTATTTTACAGATTTTACACAAACAAGAGCCAACATCCCATCGCCTCCAACTGAGGTGTGGAGAAGGAGAGACAAAAAAAGCAAGCAAGAGAGAGGGAATGGAAAACAGGGACTGTGATCCAGACCCAGAAAAACCTTACTGTTGGTCCTGGAGGGACAATCTTGAAGACCCACAGATTTTATCCAATCCCTCAAATCAGAGACTAATCTGTGACACCAGATGAATGCAGGTAAACAAGAAAAATGTGTGGTCCCTGGTGGCACGGCAGTCTAAGGCACTCCATTGTAGCACCAAGCTGACAAACACGTTCTAGATTCAAGCCTTGACTGTCATGCTAGCTGTTGATTGGCTGGGACGCCCCACCGGCCAGAGTGGTCCAGAGAGCGAGGAGGCGTGGTCAGCAGGTATTTCCGCATGTGACTGTGCTCTAGTGGCCACCTCAGACGCCTTGTGTGACTACAAAGCTAATTGAGGTTGTCAAGTGAGTAACTGTGCCCTCATGATCTGACTCAGATTAGATTCAACTTTATTGTCATTGAACAAGTACAGTACAACGAAATGCAGTTTGCATCTAACCAGAAGTTCAAATAGGGGAGGGCAGAAAATGTACAAGTGTTAAGTATATATGTACATGTGGAATGTATAGAAGTTTATTTAATGCAAATGCATTACATATGGCAATTTTAAATGTGCAATGGAAGCAAAGAGAGGAGGGCAGAAAATGTAAAAGTATTAAGTATAATGTATATACAAGTGGGATAAGTTGTTGTGGATGGAAGAGCACTGCAGGTCCCTATGAGGAATCATTGCTGCGATCTTCAACACTCCATGAAGCAGACTGGAAGATGTTTTAATGAGGCTGATCTGTCAATACAATTGACATTCATGACATTGAGGAACAAACAAAAATTTAGTAAAAAAAAAGCAAAAACAAAACATTTACAATTGTTTCAGGCCTCAGGACTAAGATTGGTCATCCCTGGTCAAACATACAAAGTAAAAACTGTCCCCTTATGGTCAGTGTACAAGAGCCATGATCCCAGGGAGACTTTTTGTCATGGGGCAAATCTTGGTGTGCAGTTGCAGGCATTTCCATTAGGGGTCAACCGATTAATCGTTTGGCCGATTAATTGGTGCCGATAGCAATAGTTTGTAAAACGTCCTATCGGCAGAACTTTGCTCTGATAGTGGCCGATGGCTGCGCAGACTACTGGTTACTTGTGACTTACATCACCTTGCGATGAGCTGGAGGCTCCATACATGAACTGAAGGTAATGTCACTGTGTACGGTACCTGAGATCATTTATATTTAAATGAAAGTTAACTTTAAAACAGCGTTATTCGTTTTTATGAGCATGATAAGGTTATTGCAAGCAAGCAAACAAGTTTATTTATATAGCTCAATTCATACATAGAAGCAATTCAATGTGCTTTACAAAGAAAGTGAAAAAATATAAAAATACAATAGCATAAAAACAAATACTCAAATGAAAACATCAAAACAACATGATAATAATAAAACATAGAATAAGAAAATAGAAATAGAATAAAAATGGGATAAAAACATAGGAAGCTATAAAAGCTGAAAGGACTGAAACAGTGCGGTTAAGTTTAAGTGCTCAGTCATAGGTGTGTGAAAAGAGAAGTGTTTTTAACCTGGATTTAAAAATTGATACATTTGGGGCACATCTAAGATCTTCTGGTAGTTTATTCCAGTTGTGTGCAGCATAACTGCTAAACGCAGCTTGACCATGTTTAGTTTGGACTCTGGGCTCTATTAGCTGACCTGTGTTCATGGATCTAAGAGCCCTGCTCGGTTTATATTCTTCAAACATATCAGAAATGTATTTGGGGCCTAAACCATTCAGTGATTTATGAACTAAAAGCACCACTTTAAAATCTATTCTAAAACTGACTGGAAGCCAGTGCAAAGATTTAAGAATCGGAGTGATGTGCTCTGTTCTCTTGGTCCTGATTAACATTCTAGCAGCAGCATTCTGAATGAGCTGCAGCTGTTTTACAGTCTTTTTGGGAAGTCCAGTTAAGAGGCCATTACAGAAGTCAACCCTACTAGAGATAAAAGCATGGATGAGCTTCTCTTGGTGTTTTTGGGATACCAAGTCCTTGATTCTGGCTATATTTTTAAGATGATAGAATGCTGTTTTGGTGACCGCTTTGATATGACTGTTAAATGTGAGGTTTGAGTCCATCCCGAATACCAAGGTTACGCATTTGGTCCCTGGTGTTTAGGACCTGAGAATCCAGCTCTTTACTAATACTAGTTCTTTTATTTTTGTTGCCAAACACAATAATCTCTGTTTTATCTTGGTTTAATTGTAGACAATTTTGGTTCATCCAGGTATTTGTGTGCTCTATTCAGTGACGCAGTGAGTCTATTGAGCTTTTCTCATACGTTTCGAGAGCCATATATATTTGAGTATCATCGGCATAGCTATGGTAGTTAATGTTGTTGTTCTGTAGAATTTGGCCCAGAGGTAGCATATAGAGATTGAAGAGAAGCAGTCCGAGAACTGATCCCTGGGGAACTCCGCATGTCATAGCCACCCTATCAGATTCATGATTACCAATGGTGACAAAGTAACTCCGCCCATCTAGATAAGATCTGAACCAATTAAATGCTGTCCTGGAGGGTCCTACCCTATTGTCCAGCCTATCTATAAGTGTTCTATGATCTACAGTGTCAAATGCTGCACTGAGATCTAATAGAACCAGAACTGTTATTTCATCCGAATCAGTATTCAGCCGTATATCATTTAAAACTTTTATCGGCACCATTTAAGTACTGTGGTGAGGTCAGAAGCCTGACTGAAATTTGTCTAAGAGACCGCTTGAGTTCACAAAATATTTTTCTCAGAAAGCAATTCTCCATACCATGAGTGTTTGGTCATGTGACTAAGCGTGGCACGAGATTCGAAAGCTTTTTTTTTTTTCTTTTGTCGATCAGAGTTGATCCTACAAATAAGCGACTGAAATGTGTTTTCTATTAAATAACAATGTTGAGAAATTAGGCTACATTATGGTGCATTGCAAAACAATTCTAAACTAGATTTAAACATACTGAAATTTAGAAGCAAACGAGTTTCAGTGAATCATCTGCGCCTATAACTTTACGCAGACCTAGACATCCTATGGAAACTGACATAATTCACATGGTATTTGTTGAGACGTTTCTAACATTGGTTTAAAAATCCCTTATTCAAATTGGAAACATGATTTTGTAATCCATATATAGTGCAAAAAGATAGTTGTCTATAAAATAATTGCGATCTGGCTCAAATTATTGCGACCAGGCAATTATCTAATATTTGCGTGAGGCTATTTAAAACATGTCTGGTAGCTTTTCTATATGGCCGGTTTTCTGGAATTTTATATAGCTCCCACCCACAGTGTTATTTTGCATACTAGAATCAGTCAGATTGATGTTCAGTTCCAGATTGATGTTCAGTTCCAGATTGATGTTCTGTGTGTGTGCGTGTGTGCGTGTGTGCGTGTGTGCGTGTGTGCGTGTGTGCGCGTGCGTGTGTGTGTGGTGGCATCGGCCGATTAATCGGCTATCGGCTTTTTCCTGCTCCAAACTATCGTTATTATATCTGCCTTTAAAAATCCACTATGGGTCTACCTCTAATTTCCATTGCCTCCCACAGCAGACTATAAGCCCCAAAACCAGTCTGTATCCTAAATGACATTCTGTTCCTTATGTAACAGGGAGGAAATAGGGAAGAAAGGTTCCGAAATAGTGTCTTTCTAACTACAGCCCATCTGGCATTCCACACAAACAGGATGCAGGGCACTAGTAGCTCTGGGATCCATTAAAACAAAACAGCAGAAATATCAACTTGGGAGAAGCCTTGATTGAACTCCTCTTGGGTCTGTCTGCTGTGTCCCCTCTCTGGCTCTCAAATACCAGGGAGAGGACAGTTTGTGCTGAGTTTGAACTGAAATTTGAATGTGTTGACCCTATGAAAATGGTGTCATGTGACTCTGATGTGTTTTTAAAGGGAAACATTAAAAACATTATTTCTATATTAACTGTTCAAGCTGTTTCTTTCATTTTTTGGTGGGGATAAAATGGGTGTTTTTGGAACGATGTGGTGATCATAATGATTTAGTATTGTAAGGATGATAAATGAAGTTAAATTGTCTGTAAACATTTCTTCATATATAATTTTGTAGACTTTTCTATGCTGCTCACCTGCTGACTAGTTATTAGCTAAGCCCGTAGTCTTTTTCCATCCATATTCCAAGCAATACATAAGAGAATTAGGCATATTTTCCAGGTTTGTCTGCCTTCAATTTACAGTCAGCAGGATAGTCCATTAGAGGGTTTTCCCTTGTTACTCGTCACACACACACCCACACGCCCACCTACACACTAACACAAACACCTTAAATAAGGGCTTGTTTACATTATGCTAAATTTTCAGAGAGACATTGAAGAAGACTCAAGACACTAGATTATTTTCTTGTGTAAACTTGCAGATATCAATAGCTTGAGACACCACCTACCGAGGTCGCGTGTGCCACATTTTCAATGGAGCCTTTCTTGAGTTTTGCAAGTGTGAACACAGTTGTGTTGGAACTATATATGTTTCTGTGCAGTGCGAACGCAGATTGCTTGACAGCCACAGTCCTGCTTGGTAGGTCTCTAAGTACAAACACTATGGAAATTATGCAAACTAAGGTAAGTCTATCATGCGTTTTTTCCCCTTTCTAGTAATTGTCTGCCCACATCAACCATACTTACACACCACACACTCACACAAAGCCTTGTTTATATTACTTTCAGGATGAAAATTTGTTTTTCTTCATTCAAAACGAAAAAGAACAAATTCACCCCACACACACACTGAGATACAAAAACACATTCTGTGCCACCACTTGTTCAAGTATAAACCCAACCACAGTCCATTATGCATTTCAGGAATTAAATTCTTTAATGTTTAATTCTCAAGGGTGATCATCTGTCTCTTGATTCCAGATGAGATTCCACAGCAGCTTTGAATATATTCAGTTGCGTCTTCATCACGGATTGTGTAGGGGTTGGAAGTAGGCGCAGGCCAAAAGGCAGATTTATTGAACCGGAAACAAAAGGAGCAGCACATAGAATGACCAGCGTCTATGGACGCACAATAACTGACAACATACTGACTGGAAGAGCAACTTAAATAGGATCCCCAATTGGAGGCAACGATGAACACCGGCCTCCAATTGGGGAGAACAAAAAAACAACCGTAGAGATGCCTAGAGGCATCTATTTCTGGCACGTCCTGACTACAGTACATTGTAGGCACAAAGGTAGTGTACTGCAGTATATAGGGAATAGGGTACAATTCCAGACATAGCCTGGGGTTGAATATGAATAGCCTTCCTATTGTTTAAAATGAGGTTATAACATTGAGTCCAATGCAGTGAAAAGGCAGCAAGTGTTCAAATATAATTTAGCACTAATTAGCACTAATAACCCTACCAAAGAAAATCCAAGCAATATATACAAAGTCTGCTGTGAGTGAAGGAAATGCCAATAAAACAACTTTGCTGCCTCTGTTTGCGTCAAAGGCTGTTTTCCTGTAATATTCTTTCATACTTTCTAGGATACATGCTGGGTGGTGATGATGATGATCTATGATGATCTTTCATAGCGCCAAGCTGAACATAGTGTTCGAGCTGTGTATGTGCCCCTAGCTTCTGGGAATCCCCCATGAGCCATTCAAATTCGCCAGCCTAACTTAAGGAGTGGGCTGGCATTGTCAACAGGTATTTTCTGGTCAGATCACACTTGTGACTCCCTCTAGACTTGGATGACTGCAAAGTGCCACACAAGGTCCAATTATAATCTGTTTTTACCCGACCATTCCCAAATGTCTTTTAACACAACCCTTCCAAACTGTCTTTAACCCAACCCTTCCAAAATGTCTTATAACCCGATCCTGCAACAATGAAAATGTAACAATAATTAGGGAACGATTAAGACACCATAATTAATTATGCAGGAGCCAAGTTCATCACCAAAATTGAGTGCAGGGTGAGAAAGAGAGTATGGTGAGAGAGATTAGAGTATGGGGGGAGAGAGAGAGAGTATGGGGAGAAGCATGCGGCATCTGGAAAAACATTTTGACTAACCCTTAAGCATCCAGAATCTCTTAAAACATGTTTAATACGTTCCCTGTCTGTGAATGATGTGTTTGTACAAAGTCTGTGCTGGCTTGAATGGCCCTAAAGAGTCTGATGGTATCGGATTACAGAATTAGCACCAGGTTTTATTGGGTATTCACATTATGGTATTTTTCTTTACGAGTGGGTCTCTGTGTGACGGTTCCCCGGGTCGCCCTGTGGTCCAGGCTGTGTATGCATTTGTGTGTTGGTCTGCGTGTGTGTATGTCTTTAAATGAGTTACAGTTTGTATATGAGGACTGTGTGTATTGGGGGAAGGTATAGAGGGAGTGGACGTCTGACTTTTCCTGTTCCTTTCTGTCTGTCCTTTCTGTGTTTCTCTGTACCTAGGGCCCTCTATTGTGGATTTTTCTGCATGTTGGGGAAGGCTGTAATCTTAACAATTACCACTGACCTGTGAGTGATTTACTCAGTCTCTAGGTGGGACTGGCTGTGAACATGTGAGTAGCCCCCCCACATGAGAGCCCCAGCATACATCATTCCTCTCCCACGTAAATAGAGGCCCACTTCTCCAATGTACAAAAGCACATGTGGAGCTGGAAACACAAGGAACTGATTTGGGGCATGTCTCTTTTTTTCCCCCATCTGGGATTTGGAGAGTATTTGTATATGTATAAATGTGTGTATAAGTGTACATTCGGTTGAAGTAAAGTACAGGAAGAGCTGTTTTTTATAGCGTGTTTCTTTTAACCTTTAGCAAGTAGAGAATGGAATGCTAGATAGATGTATCTTACTTTGCATAATAATTACCATAATAATTTCCATAACAATTTACACTAGCATGTTTGATAAGTACCACAAACGACTGTGGGCATCAATCGAGAGAAGATTGAGCAATATGCATATGCATTGCATAGAAACTTGCCATGGTTCTGGCGCAATTGTCTTCACACTTTCAAACCTTGGGTGCGGCTGGATCGAAAATGTGGTGCATGCTACCTTGGAAGGTGGTGGAGCTTTTGATTTCTGCAAGTTTACACAACAAAATAATCTAGCATATTTTTCGATATCTCTCTGAAAATCTATTGTGATGTAAATAAGCCCTTCAGAGTGACACATCGCCTGGATACTTCCCTTAACCGTGGTATATTGGCAATATATTCATTTGCGTCTTAGTTGTGCTCATAAGTTTGCATACCCTGGCAGAAATTGTGCAATTTTGGCATTGATTTTGAAAATATGACTGATCATGCAAAAAAACTGTCTTTTATTTAAGGATAGTGATCATATGAAGCCATTTATTATCACATAGTTGTTTGGCTCCTTTTTAAATCATAATGATAACAGAAATCACCCAAATGGCCCTGATCAGAAGTTTACATAACCTTGAATGTTTGGCCTTGTTACAGACACAAGGTTGCACACACAGGTGAAAATAGCAATATGAGGTGAATTTCCCACACCTGTGGCTTTTTAAATTGCAGTTAGTGTAAATAGTCAATGAGTTAGTTAGCTCTCATGTGGATGCACTTAGCAGGCTAGATACTGAGCCATGGGGAGCAGAAAAGAACTGTCAAAAGACCTGGTTGTTTCAAGGATCACAGTACAACGATACTTGAACAAAAATAAGCTGCATGGTCGAGTTGCCAGAAAGAAGCCTTTACTGCGCCAATGCCAGAAAAAAGCCTGGTTACAATATGCCCGACAACACCTTGATATGCCTCAAAGCTTCAAGCACTCTGTAATTTGGAGTGACGAGACCAAAATAGAGCTTTATAGTCACAACCATAAGCACTATGTTTGGAGAGGGGTCAACAAGGCCTATAGTGAACAGAAACCATCCCCACTGGGAAGCATGGTGGTGGCTCACTGATGTTTTGGGGGTGTGTGAGCTCTAAAGGCACGGGAAATCTTGTGAAAATTGATTGCAAGATGAATGCAGCATGTTATCAGAAAATACTGGCAGACAATTTACATTGTTCTGCATGCAAGCTATGCATTGATGCCTGATGTAAACCGGTTACCAATTAAATTAGAACTGTTGATGTTATGTTATGTCATAACCACGATATAAGTAGGCAACAAGGCACAAGGGGGGGGGGATTGTGGTATATGTCCAATATACTACAGCTAAAAGCTGTTCTTAGGCACAGCACATTACGGAGTGCCTGGACCCAGTGTTTTTGCCTTACTGCGATTATAAACTGGTTACCAACTCAATTAGAGCAGTAAAAAATCCTGTGAAATCATACCCGTGGTATAGTGTCTCCTATACCACGGCTATCAGCATTCAGAATTCATTGCAAACAGTTTATAATGGTCCATAAGCATTCATGTTTTTATGCCCCCGACCCTTGATTGTACAACATACAGTATCTCACAAAAGTGAGTACACCCCTCACATTTTTGCAAATATTTGATTATATCTTTTCATGTGACAACACTGAAGAAATGACACTTTGCTACAATGTAAAGTAGTGAGTGTACAACTTGTATAACAGTGTAAATTTGCTGTCCCCTCAAAATAACTCAACACACACCGCTAGCAACAATAGTGAGTACACCCCTAAGTGAAAATGTCCAAATTGGGCCCAATTAGCCATTTTCCCTCCCCAGTGTCATGTGATTCGTTAGTGTTCCAAGGTCTCAGGTGTGAATGGGGAGCAGGTGTGTTAAATTTGGTGTTATCGCTCTCACACTCCCTTATACTGGTCACTGGAAGTTCAACATGGCACCTCATGGCAAAGAACTCTCTGAGGATCTGAAAAAAAGAAATGTTGCTCTACATAAAGATGGCCTGGGCTTTAAGAAGATTGCCAAGACCCTGAAACTGAGCTACAGCACGGTGGCCAAGTCCATACAGCAGTTTAACAGGACAGGTTCCACTCAGAACAGGCCTTGCCATGGTCAACCAAAGAAGTTGAGTGCACATGCTCAGCGTCATATCCAGAGGTTGTCTTTGGGAAATAGACGAATGAGTGCTGCCAGCATTGCTGCAGAGGTTGAAGGGGTGGGGGGTCAGCCTGTCAGTGCTCAGACCATACGCTGCACACTGCATCAAATTGGTCTGCATGGCTGTGTCAGACTAAGGACATGGATTACTGGAACCATGTCCTGTGGTCTGATCAGACCAAAATAAACTTATTTGGTTCTGATGGTGTCAAGCGTGTGTGGCGGCAAACAGGTGAGGAGTACAAAGACAAGTGTGTCTTGCCTACAGTCAAGCATGGTGGTGGGCGTGTCATGTTTTGGGGCTGCATGAGTGCTGCTGGCACTGGGGAGCTACAGTTCATTGAGGGAACCATGAATGTCAACATGTACTGTGACATACTGAAGCAGAGCATGATCCCCTCCCTTCGGAGACTGGGCCGCAGGGCAGTATTCCAACATGAAAACGACCCCAAACACACCTCCAAGACAACCACTGCCTTGCTAAAGAAGCTGAGGATAAAGGTGATGGACTGGCCAAGCATGTCTCCAGACCCAAAACCCTATTGAGCATCTGTGGGGCATCCTCAAACGGAAAGTGGAGGAGCGCAAGGTCTCTAACATCCACCAGCTCCGTGATGTCGTCATGGAGGAGTGGAAGAAGACTCCAGTGGCAACCTGTGAAGCTCTGGTGAACTGCATGCCCAAGAGGGTTAAGGCAGTGCTGGAAAATGATGGTGGCCACACAAAATATTGACACTTTGGGCCCAGTTTGGACATTTTCACTTAGGGGTGTACTCACTTTTGTTGCCAGCGGTTTAGACATTAATGGTTGTGTGTGGAGTTATTTTGAGGGGACAGCAAATTTACGCTGTTATACAAGCTGTACACTCACTACTTTACATTGTAGAAAAGTGTCATTTCTTCAGTGTTGTCACATGAAAAGATATAATCAAATATTTGCAAAAATGTGAAGGTGTACTCACTTGTGAGATACTGTATGTCTCTTGTATCAACTATGTGGGGGAACCCCCCCTCAGACCTACCCCTTCACCTCCCCATCCCTCCATACCTCCAGTTCCTGTGAAAGATCTTTTGACATGCATGTTTCTGTCATCTGCCATGGTTGTCTACGTATGTGGGACCAACCTGCCTTGCTCTCTCTTCCTCTCTGTCACTCCTTTTCAAACAACTCTGTTCATGTCTTTAAAAGAGACCAACACTCTGAGCATGACTTCTGGCTGGGAGAATGCCTTGATGCCCAGTACTGTTGGGATTCACTATATATAGTATGTTGCACAGTGGCCACATTGATTTTGTTTTTTCATGTAAAAATGTTACCCCTGCAGGAAAGTTGACTGAGAGCCCATTTCTCTACAACTCTCATCAGCTGGTGTTTATACTTTGTAATGTCTCCTTTGTAGATGCTTTTGTTGGGTTTTGAGCAGCGATAACAAAGAAACAGCCATGTTCTAATTGTGATGATCAGAATTTGCT
This sequence comes from Esox masquinongy, assembly GCA_016801175.1. NCBI lineage: Eukaryota > Metazoa > Chordata > Actinopteri > Esociformes > Esocidae > Esox > Esox masquinongy. The sequence continues at coordinate 21,485 of JACXGI010008230.1, forward strand.
TTGTGAGGAACTCGTCATTTGTGGCGCACAGCCAAAAGAAACCGAGTGGCCCTTCAAGATGTGCCGTGCTACAGTTGATGGATGTCTAACTGTCCCCTGAGTAAAGAGCTATGCTCAACATGCAAAGAGAGGAGAAACATCACTTTCTAGAACTGTGTCCAAGAAAGAAAGAGAAACACAATGTGATATTGTACTTGTATTTAATTATTGTTGTTGTTTGCTGTTGTTTTTGTTTTTTTGTATCCCATATTTCTCCATTCCCTATTTAAAAAGGATTGTAAAACAAGGCCTGGCTTAAATGTTCAGCTGCGTATTCTGTGGCTATTCTCGGATTCAGCTGCGTATTCTGTGGCTGTTTTCATATACAGTTGTAAATACGGCCATTTCCTCCTAACAACTCCCAAATCAGGAGAGTTGAAGATCACGATAAGGCTTCTTCAGAAAGCCATGTACTGGGTCAACACGTGAAGGCACGCTCACCCACCCCACATCCTCAGTTAGCTTGCATATGGCCAACCTATTTCAATGTTGTCTGCTGATTGCTGAGGCCCAACTGTGAAGAACAATCCTTTTTAACAAGGTTTATGAAGTCACTTAACCTTGTCCTGGTAATCCTCCTGCAGAAGGGCTTACATAAACAAGAAAAGCCAAGACCTCACTTCCCCACAACCTTGTTAGTGGGTTAGGAAAATGCCGCAATTTCCATCCTCAATGTTATCAATCAGTCGTGTAATATAATATCATATAATATAATCAATGTAGTATAATCAACCATCATCGATGGTACTGAGGTAGAGCATGTGTCCAGCTTCAAATTCCTGGGTGTCCAGATCTCCGAGGACCTCTCCTGGTCTCTCAACACCTCAGCTCTGGTCAAAAAGGCACAGCAGTGCCTGTACTTTTTCTGGAGGCTGAAGAAGACCCGTCTGTCTTCCAGGATCCTTGTGAACTTTTACCGTTGCACTATCGAGAGCATTCTGACAAACTGCGCCACAATGTGGTTTAGTATCTGCTCCATAGCCGACCAGAAGGCCCTGCAACGGGTGGTGAAAACCACCCAGCACATCACTGGTGCCCAGCTTCCTGCCATCGCAGACCTCCAGCGCAAGCGGTGTCTGCGCAGGCCGTGCGGGATCATCAGGGACCCTTCACACCCATGCCACAAACTGTTTGCCCTCCTTCCATCAGGCAGGCAGTACAGGTCTCTTCGGTCCCACACCAGCAGGCTCAGGAACAGTTTCTTCCCATCCACTGCAACCCTGCTGAACTCTGTAACCCAGAGAACTACTCTGTGAACTCTGTTACCCATCACTTACCATACCCCCCCGCCACTCAGGTCCTTGTTGCGCTTCTCCCTTGTACTACTCTGACACTGCCTTGCAAGCCTGATAATGGAAGTTTTTCACTTATTGAAGGTACATGTCTACCTCAGGGACATCACCGCTTCTATCCCTGCATTTAAGTGGCACATGCACCTTGTACATTCAATTTGCCCTTGTTGCACATTAGAATTGCCATTGTGCTTGCATTTTAATTTTTTAACAGTTGTTATACACACGTCTACCTTGAGGACTTTAGTGTTGCTATCTCTGCATCCCGGTTTCTCATGCTACCCCACTACATTACTCCTTTATTTGCCTCGTTTGCACATCTAGATGCCATTTAGAAATTGCCATTTGTGCCCGAACAACTATTATCCCACTTGTAACATACACTATACCAAATACTTGTAAACTTTCTGCCCACCTCTATTTGCCTTAATTACACATTTAGTATTGCTATTTGCGCTGCATTTGCCTTCAATGCACATCTGCACATTCCACTTGTAATATACATATACTTGTAAATCTTCTGCCCTCTATTTGCACTTCTGGTTAGATGCTAACTGCATTTCGTTGTACTGTACTTGTACTTTTCAATGACAATAAAGTTGAATCTAATCTATACTATAAGGTAAGGTATAAGGTATAAGGTAAGAATTTGTTTTGACTGAATTAACTTGGTGGATTGTAATGTTTGAAGGCCAAGAAAAATCCCAAATTCATTAGAACCACAAACCAACTACAACTCCACATTTCAGTCCGTCTTTCGACAGCTTGCCTTTACTAACTTACTGTTTTTTGGGTAATATTCAGTCCAAAAGCTGAAGCCTGATGTAACATAAAACACACAAAACTGACTTCAACAAATAAGTCCAGAACTTGAGTCTTTAACTCAAAGCTGCAGAAGTTTTAGTTCAAGTTTTTTTTGACAATGTTTTTATTCCTGAAGGCTTGAAATGACTAAATCAGTTCAGAAACATTAAAACAACTGCTTATTTGCTACCTAGTTTTCATGAATTTGATGATATAACCTTCTGGTCTAGTGAAGAGACCGTGGGATTGTATTCAAGAGGTATGACACAGGAAAGTATCTCTTTCACATGGGCAGAGTAGTATATTTAACAGAGGTAACAGCATACTGTAAGCATATTCCATAGCTTGCCTGAAATGTGGCCAATGTTGCTTTCAAATCAGATTATTTTCTATTACCCAACTGTTTGGTAAAGCTCTTTAGAAGGGCAGTGAATTATTTTTGTTTGCAATCAGAGGATAACTGGTTTGAGCCCAATAAGGGGAGAGGGATAGAGAAAGATGCAAAGCTATTAGCTAAATTTAGCATGTTTGCAGCAGCCAGATTCATATAGATTACAGCAGGATCTAAAATAGTAATACATTGCTCTATTAATCCACCTTTTTGTATCAGGAGCTCAATCAATGGGCCTGTTTTCAAAGTTTAGTGTAGAATCCTGCCAAAGTTTAGTGTAGAATCCTAAACAATAACATGTCTCCTCCTTGTATTCCCTTACTGAACAAGACTGGTATTGGCTAGTCCCGGGTGGTTTAGGATGGGAAGGATAGTACTGTGAGTGTCTAAAGCAAGTCTAAGGAGATGTTCTCATGAAGGTTGCAGGACACAGGTGCAGTGCAGAGGCACAGAGGCTTGTAACAAAAGTAGTTTAATCCAAGGACATCAAGGAGCACAAGACACAAACGTCACATGAAATGACAGACAAGAAACACTAGGGCATGAGGACCTTAAATAGGAACATAACGAGGGGGTAAACGAGGCAAAGGTGACAAGACTAATCTAGACAGGTGAAACCAATAAACACAGGGGATCCAAACAGAACATGGAAACAGAGAAACTAGAACTCAAGTACATAGAATACAGTAATATAACAGCATGGCCCAGGCCGTGACCGGCCATTACAAACGCAAAGTGATAGATGGACCAGAGTTTAAATAAAAAAAAAGTTTAAATGGGGAGTCACTCAGATAAATTTTGTACAAAATGAAAATTTGAAACGTTAACTTAAAATATTAACTGCAGATGTTTACTGTTCATTTTTGCTGTTTTTTGTCCAAGTATTACAATAAAAAGCATACATATTACCCCTTTAATCACATAGAACTAAATATAGAATGGATGCATACTTGACTTAAATGAGGACTTTCTGTCTATTTCTATGATTTTGACCCTGATTATGATTAGACATAATCCAGGTGGATAACTTTTGATAAACCATCCATAGGTAAAATTGATAAACACGCATCATTGTCAACCCAGACTATAGCCATGATTATAATCCACTACACCTGAGGATCCTGTCTGGGATTAGCCCGAGGGGAGGGTGGTACAATTAGCCGGTACCATCCAGGTTTGTATGGCTAGTAATCAAATACGGTTGCCTTGCCTCATAGCACTCTAATTGCTTGTGCGCTGTGCATTCCAGTCTAGACATATCTCAATATTACCTGTCCTGAATCTGCTGAGAGATGCTGAAACAGAGCCCTTAATCATGTATATCATGAAATTTGGGAGAAAAATGTAAAAACAAAATATGATGAGACAGTCATAAACTTTAACACAATTTCAGTCTGTAGTTTGGACTGCTTAGCTTGCAAGCCTTTTTTGTGTGTGTACCACTTCATCTGATATTGTACTGTGTCATCCATTCTGTTACCTGTTAGGAATTTAGCAATTTGTTTGATACACGTTTAGCATTTTGTGGTATACAGTTGTGCTCAAAAGTTTGCATACTCTTGGAGAATTGGTAATGTATGTACCATTTGTAAAGAAAACATGAGTGAGCAGGCAAAACACATCTTTTATTTCTTATGGGATTCACATTCAACTGTAGGTCATAACAAACTGGCACAATCATAATAACAAAACATGGCAACATAGAAAACAATGCTCTGACCCCTGTTCAAAAGTCTGCATACCCTTAGTCCTTAATACTGTGTATTGCCCCCTTTAGCATCAATGACAGCGTGCAGTCTTTGTAATTGTTGTCTATGAGGCTCTGAATTCTTTTAGGTGGTATAGCTGCCCATTGGTCTTGGCAAAATGCCTCCAGGTCATGCAAAGTTTTTGGTCATCTTGCATGAATCGCACGTTTGAGATCTCCCCAGAGTGGCTCGATTGTAACCACTGGAGGGTCAACTTGGCCTTTTGTTTAGGATCATTATCGTGCTGGAAAGTCCAAGAGTGTTCCATTCGCAGCTTTTGTGCAGAAGAATGCAAATTGTCTGCCAGTATTTTCTGATAACATGCTGCATTCATCTTGCCATCAGTTTTCACAAGATTCCCCGTGCCTTTACAGCTAACACCCCCAAAACATCAGTGAGCCACCACCATGCTTCACAGGGGGGATGGTATTCTGTTCACTATAGGCCTTGTTGACCCCTCTCCAAACATAGTGCTTATGGTTGTGACCATAAAGCTCTATTTTGGTCTCGTCACTCCAAATTACAGTGTGCCAGAAGTTGTGAGGCGTGTCAAGGTGTTGTCGGTCATATTGTAACCAGGCTTTTTTGTGGCATTGGTGCAGTAAATCTTCTTTCTGGCAACTCGACCATGCAGCTCATTTTTGTTTAAGTATCGTTGTATTGTGCTCCTTGAAACAACCATACAGTCTTATTCCAGAGCAGCCTGTGTTTCTCTTGAGGTTGCCTGTGGGTTTTTCTTTGTATCCCTAACAATTCTTCTGGCAGTTTTGGCTGAAATCTTTCTTGGTCTACCTGACCTTGGCTTGGTATCAAGAGATCCCCGAATTTTCCTCTTCTTATCAAGTGATTAAACAGTACTGACTGGCATTTGCAAGGCTTTGGATATCTTTTTATATTTTTTCCATATTTATAAAGTTCCATTACCTTGTTATGCAGGTCTTTTGACAGTTCTTTTCTGCTCCCCATGGCTCAGTATCTAGCCTGCTCAGTGCACCCACGTGAGAGCTAACAAACTCATCGACTATTCATAAACAGACACTAATTGCAATTTAAAAACCCACATGTGTGGGAAATTCACCTTTAATTGCCATTTTCACCTGTTTGTTTCACCTTGTGTGTCTGTAAGAAGGCCAAACATTCAAGGGTATGTAAACTTTTTTGATCAGGGCCATTTGGATGATTTCTGTTATGGATGATTTCTGTTATCACAACTATTTCATAATAAATGGCTTCATATGATCGCTATCCTTAAATGAAGAATAAAGCATTATCAGTCATATTTTCAAAATCAATGTCAAAATTTCACGATTTCTGCCGGGGTATGCAAACTTATGAGCACTACTGTACATTACGAATCCAAATTGAGCAATAACAAAAAAACATTTATTGTGTTTCAGACCCAAGCTAAAACACAAATCTCAAACAATAACTTGGAACGGCAGATCAACTGTTTCGGGAATCCTGGACTAGGTTCACAGAGTTTCATATGACCCTGATTGTTGTTACTGATTGAATTAGCACTCAGCTTTGGTACAATAATCTGAGGTTTTAACACGGCCTTGACATAATGTTTGGACTTTGGGTCAAAGAGAATTCTGGGACACTTTGTGGAAAATACTCTAGCTAAGACAAGCCAACAAGAACTGTAAGTTGTGATTCTCCAGATTGGCTCTTTTCTTTTTGGATGTCTTCCTTGTGGTAATATTTCAATTGGCCCAGGCTTGGTAATATCAGTGTGTTGTCATGTGGAGAGATAGATAGAGCGAGTTAAAGTGAACCCGATGTCAAAATTAAAAGACTTTCAGTAACTCAATCGCCCATCATTTGCATGGCCTCTCTCACACCACACACATGCATCTTAATCTTTGTTAGCTTCCTACAAATATATCTGCACTAACATTGTTGTGAAAATTGTTGTCACAGCCCCGAATGCTATCCGAGCCATACATACTTAACAATGATGTGTTTATTATGAAGCCCTGTTTTGGGCTTTAATAAATGGTAGTAATGTGTTCATGTGAAAGGTGTGAGGATGGTTCTCTTAATGTCAACTCTTTCCAGCCTAAATCAGCAGTGTTTATTTGTCCAGTGTTGAGGACAAATATTCTTTTTGCACTGTGAAGCAGTGAATGACACCTCAGTGCCACTCTGTGACCTTTGGTTAAACTCGTTGGGATGGTTTTGTGGAGACAGATTAAGCCTAGTTTTAGGAATAAAAAATCAAGGTAAATATGTGGGTATGTATGAGTATGTCCAGGGATGCAATAGACTAGTGTATGCCCAGAGATGTGCTAGACCATAGTATGTCCAGAGATGTGCTAGAATAGAGTATATCTAGAGATGTGCTAGAGTATGTCCAGAGATGTACTAAACTAGTGTATGTCCAGTGAAATCCTTCTTAGACCATTATTAAATACAGGCCGATGTAGTAGATATAGTCTAAGTTCTGTAGTCCAGTCTAAGCCTGATTTTAGAAGATCAGTCTGTTTAATTTGCATCTATGCCTTGACTAAACTATTTTTAATTGACTTCTAACTCACTCCATAAATTATTAACTAGCAAAGCAGAAAGTTGTCTTATTTAGGGCTGAATATACTGTGAGTATACTGTTGTGAAGGACAATTCAGACATCTTTTCATAGTTATACAGTGTTCAAAAGGTGAAATGTCTGTTACCTTTATCAATGAGAAACAGCTAAAATGGTTTGCCTGTCCAAACTATTGCTAAGCTCAGTGCACATTTCTACCTCTGCCAGGAGATTGCATGAGTTACAACCCAAGGGAGGGTGAGAGTTCCTGGCTTCTCAATCTGAGTATCTCTCCATGATCCTGAATTGTGGAATGCAAAATAACTACCACATAGACAAAGAATTTGTGTCAGCAGTCATAACAACGCTGCCTTCCTGTTTGGAGAAGTTTGTTTATATTCTTTTATTTATTTATTTTATGTTTGTATGCATAGTTTTGGTGACCTTGCAAATAAATTATGCATATAAAATTTTAGTGTAATGTTTAAATCATATTACAATGTGAATTTGATTTGGTAAATCAAATAAGCATTGACAATGTGTGCATGTGTGTTGCATTGGCAAGCTGTTGGGGACAGAAAAAATAAATATAGTGGAGAAGAACTAAGCAAGAATTTAGGGAAAAATAGGACCATTCTTAGGCCATTAATCACTCCACAGAACAGTTACTGCACCTGTAACTTGGAGTGAAGGACAGTGCATGTCTCAGTTTAGTTGATGATGTAGATGGCAATTAATATTGAGGAAATTACAGCATGTATCTGACATGCTTCAGTTAAAACGCTAACTGTGGTAAGCACTTCTACAGCGAGGAAAAAAAAATAGTTGATCCTCTGCTGATTTTATATGTTTGCCCACTAACAAAGAAATGATCAGTCTATGATGTTAATGGTAGGTTTATTTGAACAGTGAGAGACAGAATAACAACAAAAAAATCCAGAAAAACACATGTAAAAAATGTTATAAATTGATTTTGCAGATTTTCTCCAAGTCATTAAGGTTTAGAGGCTGATGTTTGGCAACTCGAACCTTCAGCTCCATCCACAGATTTTCTATGGGATTAAGGTCTGGAGACTGGCTAGGCCACTCCAGGACCTCAATGTGCTTCTTCTTGAGCCACTCCTTTGTTGCCTTGGCTGTGTGTTTTGGGTCATTGTCATGCTGGAATACCCATCCACGACCCATTTTCAATGCCCTGGCCGAGGGAAGGAGGTTCTCACCCAAGATTTGACGGTACATGGCCCCGTCCATCGTCGCTTTGATGCGGTGAAGTTGTCCTGTCCCCTTAGCAGAAAAACACCCCCAAAGCATAATGTTTCCACCTCCATGTTTGATGGTGGGGATGGTGTTCTTGCGGTAATAGGCAGCATTCCTCCTCCTCCAAACACGGCGAGTTGAGTTGATGCCAAAGAGCTCGATTTTGGTCTCATCTGACCACAACACTTTCACCCAGTTCTCCTCTGAATCATTCAGATGTTCATTGGCAAACTTCAGACGGGCCTGTACATGTTCTTTCTTGAGCAGGGGGACCTTGCGGGCGCTGCAGGATTTCAGTCCTTCACAGTGTAGTGTGTTACCAATTGTTTTCTTGGTGACTTTGGTCCCAGCTGCCTTGAGATCACTGACAAGATCCTCCCATGTAGTTCTGGGCTGATTCCTCACCGTTCTCATGATCATTGCAACTCCACGAGGTGAGATCTTGCATGGAGCCCCAGACCGAGGGAGATTGACAGTTCTTTTGTGTTTCTTCCATTTGCGAATAATTGCACCAACTGTTGTCACCTTCTCACCAAGCTGCTTGGCGAAGGTCTTGTAGCCCATTCCAGCCTTGTGTAGGTCTACAATCTTGTCCCTGACATCCTTGGACAGCTCTTTGGTCTTGGCCATGGTGGAGAGTTTGGAATCTGATTGATTGATTGCATCTGTGGATAGGTGTCTTTTATACAGGTAACAAGCTGAGATTAGGAGCACTCCCTTTAAGAGTGTGCTCCTAATCTCAGCTCGTTACCTGTATAAAAGACACCTGGGAGCCAGAAATCTTTCTGATTAAGAGGGGATCAAATACTTATTTCACTAATTAAAAGACAAATCAATTTATAAAATTTTTGACATGCGTTTTTCTGGATTTTTTTGTTGTTATTCTGTCTCTCGCTGTTCTAATAAAGCTACCATTAAAATTATAGACTGATCATTTCCCATTTGTCAGTGGGAAAACGTACAAAATCAGCAGGGGATCAAATAATTTTTTCCCTCACTGTGTAAGTGTATCCCTTTTATTCATTTAGCAGTGAAGCACACCAATAAATATGCAACAGGAAAAATATTGTATATTGTTGTAATGATAACCATCTTGTGGTAAATGGAAAAGCCCAAAACCCTTTGAATATAAACATTAGCTACGTACCTGGCCTACCTAGCACACCAAAGTAATATGTTTTTTTTGTCAATCAAGTAGCCATTTTGTAAAGGTGAACAAATCTGTCAATGTGCCTTTGAGTGGGCACATTTCCCTATTTGCTTCTGTACGTTGCTGGATAAGTGTCTAAGTCAAATGTTAAGGTACCTACTGAAAGGTTTTAAAACAACAGTGTGCATCCACAATATTAAAGGGTAAACTACACCTAACAATCTGAATTTCGCTGATCCTCAAAAGTGGTCTGCTGATGTAGTTTAAGAATTTTTGTGTAGGCCTACTCCAATGTTATTGTTTTTCAAAACAAGGAAATCGGAAAGTTGAACACTGAAACTCACAAAGTGCAATTCTTTTTAAGATTTTTTAATTATTTTTATTTGCTTTTCTTAATACAACAGTGTCTGAATATGTCTGAATGTACTCAATTGGTTGTTTTGGTTCATGGCCGTGGTGGTCTTGCTAAGCATGAAAGTTTTGGTGATGACCTCTGTGTCTTTTTGGTGATGACCTCTGTGGCTTAACTACAGTATCTGAAGGGGGGATGGATGAAAGGGTTTAAGGAGTGATAAACAATTTATGTATGGTAGAAAACCATATAAAACATTGTCCCTATCTGGAGACAGACAGTACTCCTCCATAGAGCCTTAAAAAGAGCAACCAGTTTTTTAACCAATGGAATCGACATGAAATACTCAAAAGAGAGAATTTTCTGGTAAAGTGAGTGAAGACATTTGATTCCATCATCAATCTGTGCGAAAAACAAAAAAATGCAACTTGGTAATTGTTGTTCCTCAATATCTCTGTGTGTGTGTGTGTGTGTGTGTGTTTGTGTGTGTGTGTGTGTGTGTGTGTGTGTGTGTGTGTGTGTGTGTGTGTGTGTGTGTGTGTGTGTGTGTGTGGCAGGCAGGCAGGCAGGCAGGCAGTGGGGCATGTCGGTGAAGCTGCGCTTCGAGTGTCCAGCGGAGGGGGGCGTGGTCCAGAGGAGCCGCTCCTTCACAAGGTTCAGCTCCATAAGTGGCTGCCGCCGGTGGGTGACATTTATAGCAGGCTACTTTAGAGCAATAAACAACTAGAATTCATTATGCCAGCAAATAATTCATTATGCCAACAACTATGGCTATAGAACCTTGATAGGTCCGACAATGGCTGTTGGTTCCTGCAGTCAAAAGTACGTAACCACCCCAACAACCCTGACATACTCTCGGTAACCTATATTGACAAGGAGGAATGTCTCAGGCGCAAATGTGTCTCTGCAAATACTTCATTAAACTAGTAAGTTAAACAGAAAACGATCAACATAGGTCTTGATGACTGCACCACTTGGGTGCTTTGGATTATTGGATTACATGGATTAGTGAACAAGCCAAAAATGAAGGGTTGATATTAAAATTAGGATTGAATGGAGATGGATATTATGCTTGATTTCATCACAAAACTCCTAGCTAGCTATGCGCTCTGTGGCTGATATCATCTTTAGGACTAGATTTTACGTTGCCAATAACTCAGTTTTACGACATCTGATAAATAATACACTTTATTTTTATTTTCCTATTATGTACAATTAGGAAATGCATGCCTGTTGCCACTCATTCCTAATATAATGTTTCTGATTTCTCTCTGACCCAAATGGGTGGCATAACGTCCCGGCACTATGACATAGCCTCTCCACAAAATAATAAGATCTCGATGATTCAAATATACTAGAAATGTGTCACTTCTCACATAGAAAGGATGTCCTTTAAAATTTAAATGGGTTTGAAAAGAGGAAAGAAATGTCATTATAACTGAGAGCCCGAGAGCAACACACTTGAATGTGCAGTATTTCCTGCCTTAAAGCAAAGAGGGGGAGAGGAACACTGAGGACATTAAACTATTTATGTTCATTGTACTTGAACATACATTCTCATTAGCTTACAAGGTGCCATGTTGCAACGTGGTCTCAGAGGACTACGTAGACTGTTTTACGTAAATCCATGGCACCCGATTTCGTATATGTTACATATAAGGTTACATTACAATGCGCTACCAAAACGTATAATACATTAAGAATTGGCTAAAACGTAACATATCTTACGAACGCTATTACAACGAATAATATGTTACAAATGCTATTAAAACATATGTGATACAAACGTATCATATTTTACGAACGCTGCGAATTTGCACATATTGAATGAGCCATGTTTCGAACCTGCAACGTTCAGATCTAAAGGCAGGCGCCCTACCCACTACTCCACACAGGGTATATGGTTAACATGCATTTTAATGTTACAGTTAGGTTAATGTTAGATATCACAGCACTGGGGTTAAGGTTAGGGTTCAGGTTAGATATCACAGCACTGGGGTTAAGGTTAGGGTTAGGGTTTGGGGTAAGGTTAGAAAACGAAAAAGGTTAGGTTAAGGTTTGGTTAGGGTTAGGTATCACAGCACTGGGATTCAGGTCAGGGTTTGGGTTAAGGTTCGGTATCATAGCACTGGGGTAAAGGTTAGGGTTAAGGTTTGGGTTAGAAAGAAAATAAAATCACTTATAACATATTGATGTTGTAACACCAAGTTCCTGTTTAGAGCAGTGGATGGGCACCAGTCTGAGGAGTGGAAGGTCCCTGGTTTGAAACACAGCCTACAGATTTTTTTTTTTTGGATTATTACTCTAACGTTACTTTACTTAACGTAATATATCTTACGAATTCAGCTGTCAAAGATTTACGTAAAATAGTCTGCGTAGTCCCCTGAGACCAGGTTGCATATTAGACCAATGAAGATAGTGAGAGAAAAACAGCAGATTATGTCATTAACATTTAGCAAGCAAGCAACTTTATTTATATAGCACAATTCATACATAGAAGCTATTCAATGTCCTTTACAAAGAAAGAGAAAAAATATAAAAATACAATAGCATAAAAACAAATACTCAAATGAAAACATCACAAAAACATCATAATAATAAAATATAGAATAAGAAAATAGTAATAGAATAAAAATGGGATACAAACATAGGAAGCTATAAAAGCTGTAAGGCTAAACAGTGTGGTTAAGTTTAAGTGCTCAGTCATAGGTGTGTGAAAAGAGAAGTGTTTTTAACCTGGATTTAAAAATTGATACGTTTGGGGCACATCTACAATCTTCTGGTAGTTTATTCCAGTTGTGTACAACATAACTGCTAAACACAGCTTGACCATGTTTAGTTTGGACTCTGGGCTCTATTAGCTGACCTGTCTTCATGGATCTAAGAGCCCTGCTCGGTTTATATTCTTCAAACATGTCAGAAATGTATTCGGGGCCTAAACCATTCAGTGATTTATGAACTAAAAGCACCACTTTAAAGTCTATTCTGTAACTGACTGGAAGCCAGTGCAAAGAACAGGAGTGATGTGCTCTGTTCTCTTGGTCCTGGTTAACATTCTAGCAGCAGCATTCTGAATGAGCTGCAGCTGTTTTAAAGTCTTTTTTGGGAGTCCAGTTAAGAGGCCATTACAGTAGTCAACCCTACTAGAGATAAAAGCATGGATGAGCTTCTCTTGGTCTTTTTGGGAAACCAAGCCTTTGATTCTGGCTATATTTT
>JACXGI010008231.1:0-34249 GCA_016801175.1 Esox masquinongy
TCGAGTTCAGATCAGGGAGGCCGTTCCTCCCTATCACGCCTCTCCAGGTATCTCCATCATTGCCCACGTGCGCGTTGAAGTCCCCCAGCAGGATTATGGAGTCCCCTACTGGAGCCCCATACAGGACTCCATTCAGGATCTCCAAGAAGGCCAAATACTCCGAACTGCAGGTTATTGTGAGTTTTTTATAGGTCGCATTAAAGGTGGAAAAAATTCTGACATGATTTATCTTTGTCTCATTCTTTTACATCACAAGAACCTGTGATTTTAACTGGGGTGTGTAGACTTTTTATATCCACTGTATTCCAGAGTGAGGGAAATGTGAAGAAACAAAATAATTACTAATTTACAGTATCTTGGTTGTATGAACTTTGTGAATGAATTCCACCCATTGTATGAACTTTGTGAATGAATTCCACCCCCACCCTCTCTACTTTTTCTTCCACATGTACTTTTTGTTGCTCATTGCTGCCTGAAGCAATGCCTTGTCCTTCAAAATCACTGTGGGAACTCAGCACAGGACAGGTCAAAGTTTTCAGAGCTGAGTATCTCACTTTTCATGAGCTCCACAGAGCACCGGTTCCGGACCTCGCTCCACTTGCTGTTCATCCTGGAGAAGATTCTCTCCACAAACCCTGTTGAGGCTGGTATGCTCAGAATGTAGGAGATGATGCAGAGCATATTTGGCAGATCAGGTGTCTGAACTACAGACATCCACTCAGCTGCCATGTCTTTGTTGTCCCACTGATCCCTCTCCTGGAGCTACTCCACAACAAAGTTTAGTGTGGTGCACTCATCATAGAGGTGGTGCACTCATCATAGAGGTCGTCCATGTTCACTCTGGTCATGAGATGAAGCTTCTCACAAATCTTCTCCAGGTCATCGAAGTTGAGTTTGCCATGGAGACAGAGGGGTGGAAGACAATGAAGCCAATTGCTTTTAGAGAAGTCAAACCATTTCTCAATGTACCTGAGGGCAGTGTCGATGAACGCAGTGAACTCCCCGCTTGCCTTGCCTGCATCAATTGGAGAGAGGCGTTGCAGCTTCGTTTTTGTGAGGTAACCGTAGAACTGGTCATCTCGGCTCAGTTTTAGTTTGGCACTGAAGGAATGCATGGTGGGATACAGCTCTACACATGTAGTAGCACTGGCTTCAAGCTTCTTGACAACCTCTTCAAAGAGGGAGAGAATGTTGCTGCAGAAGAGGAGATAAACCTCCACGACATCGCCATCATCCTCCTGTACTCCGGAAACAGTGATGAGCTTCAACAAAGTCCTGATTTGTTTGGGGCACTCATCTCCAAGGCTGATGAAGTATGACTTCAATGCCGACCAGCTTTGCAGGAGTCGTGAGATGGCAGGATTGAGAGAAAGCCATCTGGTAGTGACATGCCACAGGACTTCTCTGAACTCAGCATCACAGAACTCACAAAACTTCTTCAGAGCCTCTCTTTTTGCTGATATGGAGAAGAAGCTGTACACTTTCAGGACCACATTCTCCACTCACACATCTACACTTAGGTTGTCAAGAGCATGCTTGAGGGTATTATCCACAATGTGTGCATGCCAGTTACCCTGAAGTAGGTTGATTTGTTGTTTTCTCAACATTGTATATACCGAGTTGTGGACCCCAAAGTTCACATTTGCGTTGTCGGCGCTTAAATCTGAAACTTGCTCTATTTTCAGGCCAAGTGTATCCAAGGAGTGCCGTTGGCACCCCATGATCCCCTCTGCTGATTCTTCGGGATTTTCGACAAAGTCAAACATTTTATTCACCACACCACATTCTGGTCTGAAGAATTGGACCACCACGGGTAACATCTTTCTGTTGCCTTTGTTGGAGACATCTGTCTGTATGGCTAAAGGTTTAGGTGTTTTATCTTTCTTCAACATCCCGACCACATCTTCCACAGCCTTTGGTGCTAGTACATCCTTCACCAAGGACTCCGCCTTTGTTCTTCCATACAAACTTTTTTTGGCAAACTTTGAGTCGCTACTATTGTAGCTCAGGTTGTGCTTCGCAGTGTGGTTAACCTGAGTCAGCTCTGCAGCCGTTACCTGAAAGGGAGGAATCATTAAATGGATTAAACAATTTAATATAAAAAATGATTGACCATTGAAACATTTATGAATAAATTTTTGGTAAAATTATTTATTTATTATTAATTATACATTATCATATTTAGGCCTATAGACTGTAAACTATAAAATAGCATGTAATTAGTCTTAGTTTCCCTCTATGTATTATTATAGTATATTACTGTATGTATTATTGCCTTTTATGCATTATTTCTTAAATCATGTATAGCCTACCTGTATTGCGGCAGATGTTAATCCATCTGCCTCGACTGTAAAGCACTTTGGGTCAACTCCTGTTGTTTTTAAATGTGCTATGTATAAAACTGACTTGACTTTCCACCAAGCGGGTTATTGGTTACATTTTTCTCTTTCACACACATGCACACACTCGCACGTTCACGGAGGGGGCTTCTGCTTACGTCCTCAGAGAACAGTCAACTTGTGTATCTGGGAGAATGGCACGGCGTAGCTTACCATCACACAATAAAATCTAAACACAGTATGATTTAATAAAAATCCGAAAAAAGGCCCCAGGTTCAAAAATAGCAAACCTTTCCTTTAAGTGTGGTATACTTTTTATTTTGAAAATTCTATAGGCTGCGTTGAAATAATCATTTTTTTCGTGTTCTAATGATAAGACCTTCAGTACAAAAACATTATTGCATTCTTCAAATTCATTAGACATTTAATACAAACAAATTCTATATATTTTTAGATGTATATAGTTTACTATATAGTTTGATAACAACACATTAGATGAACTGATGCTGTGGCAGTCTGGTGATGCTGCGGAGGAGAATGTCCATGCCAATAGGGACGATTTGTATGCTAGCGACGCCAAACGGGGTTGGCTGTGGCGGTGGGTCTGTAGATCTGAAAGGCCTGGTGGTTGATACATTACTGATCTGCAAATATAACAAGTGCATTTTCATCTCTGTCTTGGGTGGAGAACTATAAATATATATATATATATATATATATACAATATACAGCTCTGGAAAAAATTAAGAGACAACTGCACCTTTTTCTTTCCTTTCCAAAAAAGTTTAAAAAGAAAGTTTTGAGTGAGGAACAGAAGCGTTCAATTTGCAGTGATCTCTTAATTTTAACCCTTCTGTGCCTCACTCAACACATTCCTTTTCAACTGTTTTTTTTCCATAGCTGTATATTATATAAAGCTCTGGAAAAAATTAAGAGACCACTGCAAAAATTATCAGTTTCTCTGGTTTTACTATTCATAGGTATGTGTTTGAGTAAAATGAACATTTTTGTTTTATTCTATAAACTACTGACAACATTACACCCAATTTCCAAATAAAAATATTGCCATTTAGAGTATTTATTTGTAGAAAACAACAACTGGTCAAAATAACCAAAAAAAGATGCATTGTTTTCAGACCTCAAATAATGCAAAGAAAACAAATTCATATTCATTTTTCAACAAGAAAATACTATTTTTTTTACTTAGGAAGTGTTCAGAAATCAATATTTGGTGGAATAACCCTGATTTTTTTCATGCGTCTTGGCATGCTCTCCACCAGTCTGTCACATTGCTGTTGGGTGACTTTATGCCACTCCTGGCACAACAATTCAGTTAGCTCGGCTTTGTTTGATGGCTTGTGACCATCCATCTTCCTCTTGATCAAATTCCAGAGGTTTTCAATGGGGTTCAGTTCTGGAGATTGGGCTGGCCATGACAGGGTCTTGATCTGGTGGTCCTCCATCCACACCTTGATTGACCTGGCTGTGTGGCATGGAGCATTGTCCTGCTGGAAAAACAAAATTCTTAGAGTTGTCAGAGCAGAAGGAAGCAGGTGTTCTTCCAGGATAACCTTGTACTTGGCTTGATTCATGCATCCTTCACAAAGACAAATCTGCCCGATTCCAGCCTTGCTGAAGCATCCCCAGATCATCACCGATCCTCCACCAAATTTCACAGTGGGTGCAAGACACTATGGCTTGTAGGCCTCTCCAAGTCTCCGTCTAACCATTAGACGACCAGGTGTTGGGCAAAGCTGAAAATTTGACTCGTCAGAGAAGATGACCTTACTCCTTTCCTCTACGGTCCAATCCTTATGGTCTTTTGCAAACTTCAGCCTGGCACTTCTTTACTTCTCATTGATGAAGGGCTTTTTTCTAGCTTTGCACTACTTCAGCCCTGCCCCTAGGAGCCAATATTTTTATTTGGAATTTGGGAGTAATGTTGTCAGTACTTTATAGAATAAAAAAAACTGTGCATTTTACTCAAACACATACCTATGAATAGTAAAACCACAGAAACCTTTGCAGTGGTCTCTTAATTTTTTCCAGAGCTGTGTATATATATATATATATATATATATATATAAAACATAGGCTAACTATATCTGTAAAATTCTTACACATGACATTTAAGGATGCATGTAACAGTACTGTTAGAGTCAAGTGAATTGGAGAAGGTGCCGGATGTTCTCAAATCGATCTGAAACATACTTCTCTATCTGCAGACAGCTTTTATAGTAATTAACCAGTGAAAATGAAGTTAAATAGCATTACAAAATAACGAATGGACGTTACTTATCGTTGATTATAAAGCCATCATCTAAAAAAGTTTCATAGTAAGACGGCGTGGTCCTACACTGAAATGAGGGACATTACGTCACGTGCTATCTGAAAATACCTGAGTGATAAGAGTTGATTTCCCATAGACTGGCGGAAAGTTTGTCTCAAAACTATTTGTGAGAAAAAGGCAATCTGTACGGGTAGAATTTAAATTTGCAGAACTGAGCTCCACAAAAGTTTTTAATGTATTTGTAAATCTTTGATATTTGTGGGATTTGAATGTTTATTTTTTGTGTTCACATATTTGTCCTCTTGCTCTGTTTTGCACTGGGGCCTCCCACTCATCTTTCTTTTCTGGTTAGAGACAGTTTGTGCCGTTCTGTAAAGGGAGTACTACACAGTGTTGTATGAGATCTTCAGTTTCTTGGTAATTTCTTGCATGAAATAGCCTTCATTTCTCAGAACAAGTATAGACTGACGAGTTTCTAAAGAAAGTTTTTTGTTTCTGGCCATTTTGAGCCTGTAATTGAACCCACAATTGCTGATGCTCCAGAAACTCAGCTAGTCTAAAGAAGGCCAGTTTTTTTGCTTCTTTAATCAGCACAACAATTTTCAGCTATGCTAACATAATCTCAAAAGGGTTTTGTAAATATATCAATTAGCCGTTTAAAATGATAAACATGGATTAGCAAACACAACGTGCCATTGGAACGCAGGACTGATGGTTGCAGATAATGTGTCTCTGTACAACTATGTAGATATGCTATCATAAATCAGCTATTTTCCAGCTAAAATAGTCATTTACAAAAATAACACTGTCTACGCTGTATTTCTGATCAGTGATGTTATTTTAATGGACAGAATTTTTTCTGATCAAGGACATTTCTCAGTTACCCCAAACTTTTGTACAGTAGAATATATAAGAGATCACTGCAAATTGAACGCTTCTGTTAAGAGACCACTGCAAATTGAACGCTTCTGTCTGTTCCTCACTCAAAACTTTCCTTTTCAACTTTTTTGGAAAGGAAAGAAAAAGGTGCAGTGATCTCTTAATTTTTTCCAGAGCTGTATATCTAAATATAAAGAAGGAAATAACCACATATGGTCATTCTCGTTGTCCTCAAATATTCACCGTTCATCATCTGTGAGCAGAAAAAAATATTGACCTGACCAAACCATTGTATCCACAGGGGGAGAAGGGAAAGAAGGGGAAAAAAGGGCCTAAGGGGGAGAAAGGAGAACAGGGTGCCCCTGGATTAGATGCACCCTGCCCATTGGTATGTTCAAGCTAAGAGCAATGTACGACTGCAGACCCTGAAAAAGGAGGAGCCCCCCAGTGGACTTGGTGCCCAACAGCTGTGAAAAATACTAATTATATCACAAAATAAATTGATATCCATCTGAAGTAATATTGGCAAGTCTTAAGGCATGAGCAAATGTCCAGAACTTCCATTAAGTAAATTATTAGAGGATGGGCTGGATACCGATGTCTGTAGGTCACAGGGTGGCTCCTTCTCCTTCACTGTATCCCCCATAGCAGGGGATGCATGGGGTGTTTCGTCCACATCTCTCCCAGTAACATTCCCAGGTCATCTTTACGGCAGGGGTTCCGGGGCTTTAAGGGTGATAAGGGAGAGCCAGGGCAGCCTG
The DNA here is from genome assembly GCA_016801175.1 of Esox masquinongy. Classification (NCBI taxonomy): domain Eukaryota; kingdom Metazoa; phylum Chordata; class Actinopteri; order Esociformes; family Esocidae; genus Esox; species Esox masquinongy. The sequence goes on from JACXGI010008231.1 coordinate 6,270, forward strand.
GTCTGGATGGGCTGGATGCCCCATGCCAATTGGTACAGTATTTCTCTTTTCTTCCAACCTCTCCCATGCATGCTACTGACCATTACTGACCTTTGCCACTGACCAAACAGCCATTGAGAAGCCAGTCACAAACATGAAAGTGTAAAATATTTAAATATACTTAAACATATCTAATTTGGAAGAATGTTTTTAAACATTTTTTGGTTACTCTTTACAATAAGTGTACTTAAATTGACATTAACAAATGCAGTAGTTAACAAATTAATAATGAACAAAGACAAACATATCATTAATAATGATGGCCATTAGTTTATTAATATATTACAAATGCATGAACAAACAATTTGTAAGGTTGATTGTTTATGTTGATACAGGACATGTTACTTGTTTGTATGAACAGTTTTTACAAGAAATGAACTCATGTTGCTACATGTAGTTTTTTGCATGAATAGGCTAAATAATATAAACTATAATCCAATCCAATTTGTAAGTACAGTATGATTACAGTGGGGTAACCATTATTACTAAGGTAAACTAATGTACTAATTTATCTTACAAATTATTGGCAGCAGGGGTTGCTGTATCAGATACTGAAGTCGCTACTGTATTATCCGGTATACCTGATGATTCAGTTATCCCCCTTCTAAGCCTGATAATACATTAGCCACTGCTAATACCTAACATTAATTAATTAAGGTTAATTTAATTAATTTTTTTTGTTAAACTGTCATTATTTATCCTACCTTAATACTAATAGTTACCCCACTGTAATCTTATTAATATATTAAATTGTCTTATAGTTTATATTATTTAGCCTATTCATGCAAACAACGTCATGTAGCTACATGAGTTAATGGGCTGTATCAACAAGCAACCTTACAAACGGTTTGTTCATGTATTTATAAAACATTAATAAAGTAATAGTAATCATTCCTTAATGGTTTGTTCATGTATTCTTTCATCATTTGTTCATGTTAACCACTGCATTCATTAATGCTCGTCTGTGCCCTTATCAGAAAGTGTTACCTTTCAAATGAACAATGTTTAAAATGAATTAAATGTACTTATTTGCTAACAAAATACTAAATAAGGTTGACTTGTTCCAATGATGTAATACAGTAATTGAAATTATATTTAAATATATTTTCAGCTTTGCAATATTGTTTTCCTTACCCATGCATGGCTTCTGCATGAGAATTGGAACCATCCACCAACTCCCACTTCAAATAACCACTAGGACATACTACAAATCACCTGTTTTGGTTACTACAACACCACACACTTCTTCCTGACTAATCATCTGACTGCAAGCAGCCCTTCTTTGATACATATTGATCAGATTACAGTAAATCTCCAATTGAATCCAAATGTATTCAAATGTGCACAAGCAGTTGATATTCTCCCTTTAGATTTATCCTTGTAACTGACCCCCCCCCCTTCTTACTTATAAGTGTACAGGAACTCTTGCCTTTAATTATCATTCCCAAAATTGACTTCAAAATATCCTTTAACATCCCAATGTCCTAATCTTTAACAATGACACGATTCTGTGCAATAGCAGCATGGATCTGACCTGTCCTACCTTTAACCACCTTCGTCCCTTCTGTATTTGTACCAATTGGGCACACCGAGATTAAGGAAGAGACCTTTTCAATGCCAGTTGCAACTCATGATTGTAATTTTTGGTAATTCTTGGTTTCAGGGAGAAGTGTTCTTATCTTGCTGTTGTTAAGGAATGTTGTGCAATGCATGGAACTGATTATTGCTTTTGAGCCAATTGTTCTTTAAGAATGTATTTTAGTGTACTCTTATTGTACTTGGTGCGCATCTCAGAATGAGAGCGTTGATATATTTAAAATTTTGTGCCATTTCACATTACATATATGTACAAAGATTGACAATTCACAACTTTGGATAAACTTTGAACAAATATAAAACTGATTGCATCAGAATAATTTGATGTAATCTGCATTAGTGTAGTTTCATTGAAATTGGTTCAAACATGATTGAACATTTCATCCAATGTCCGTTTTTATTTTAATCGACAGTTAAACATGCAACAACTGAATCATACAAAGGATGATTAAATAAAACATAATTTCTGTTTTTAAGAGACATATATACACCGATCAGCCATAACATTATGACCACTGACAGGGGAAGTCAATAACACTGATAACCTTGTTATCATGGCACCTGTCAGTGGGTGGGATACAGTTGTGCTCAAAAGTTTGCATTCCCTTGGAGAATTGGTAATATATGTACCATTTGTAATGAAAAAATGAGTGAGCAGGCAAAACACGGCTTTTCTTTCTTATGGGATTCACATTCAACTGTAGGTCATAACAGAATGGCACAGTCAAAACATAGCAACAAAGAAAAAAATGAACTGACCCCTGTTCAAAAGTCTGCATATCCTTAGTTCTTAATACTGTGTATTGCCCCCTTTAACATCAATGACAGCATGCTGTCTTTTGCTATAGTTGTCTATGAACCCTAAGACCCATCTGTTAAGCATCAAACATCTCACTAATGTTATAACACATGTCTGGAGTGTTTATCAATTGTTGTAAAACATCAAACATGAACACAACAATGCAATCATAAATTACAAAGTCACCGGACATGCATACGTCATTCCGGAAGTTCCGCCCTAACACGTCATACAGGAAGTCCATATGTCACACCAGAAGTCACACCTACCAACCCGGGTGTCCAGCCCACCTGTCAAATCAAACTGGAAGCCCCGACCACCAGGGTCATAAATCATCAAAGTGACAGAATATACCCTACATTTACTACTTATATGAACCGCACATTTGAGATCTTCCCAGAGTGGCTCGATGTTATTAAGGTCAGGACACTGTGATGACCATTACAGAACTTTCACCTTTTTCTGCTGTAAACACTGGAGGGTCAACTTGGCTTTGTGCTTAAGGTCATTGTCTTGCAGGAAAGTCCAAGAGCGTCCCATGCGCAGCTTTTGTGCAGAAGAATGCAAATTGTCTGCCAGTATTTTCTGTTAACATGATTCATCTTGCCATCAATTTTCACAAGATTCCTCATGCCTTTAGAGCTCACACACCCCCAAAACATCAGTGAGCCATCACCATGCTTCACAGTGGGGATGGTATTCTGTTCACCATAGGCCTTGTTGATACCTCTCCAAACATAACGCTTGTTCTTGTGACCATAAAGCTCTATGTTGGTCTCGTCACTCCAAATTACAGTGTGCCAGAAGCTGTGAGGCGTGTCAAGATGTTGACGGGCATATTGTAAGCAGGCTTTTTTGTGGCATTGGCGCAGTAAAGGCTTCTTTCTGGCAACTTGACCATGTATCGTCGTATTGTGCTCCTTGAAACAACCACACCGTCTTTTTCCAGAGCAGCCTGTATTTCTCCTGAGGTTACCTGTGGGTTTTTCTTTGTATCCCCAACAGTTCTTCTGGCAGTTTTGGCTGAAATCGTTCTTGGTCTACCTGACCTTGGCTTGGTATCAAGAGATCCCTGAATTTTCCACTTCTTAATAAGTGATTGAACAGTACTGACTGGCATTTGCAGGGATTTGGATATCTTTTCATATCCTTTTACATCTTTATGAAGTTCCATTACCTTGTTACGCAGGTCTTTTGACAGTTATTTTCTGCTCACCATGGCTCAGTATCTAGCCTGCTCAGTGCATCCACGTGAGAGCTAACAAACTCAGTGACTATTTATACACAGACACTAATTGCAATTTAAAAAGCCACAGGTGTGGGAAATTCACCTTTAATTGCCATTTTCACCTGTGTGTGTCACCTTGTGTGTTTGTAACAAGCCAAACATTCAAAGGTATGTAAACTTTTGATCAGGGCCATTTGGGTGATTTCTGTTATCATTATGATTTAAAAAGGAGCCAACAACTATGTGATAATAAATGGCTTCATATGATCACTATACTTAAATAAATTACAGGTTTTTTTTGCATGATCAGTCATATTTTCAAAATCAATGCCAACATTTCACTAGTTCTGCCAGGGTATGCAAACTTATGAACACTACTGTATATTAGCTAGCAAGTGAACATTCTGTCTTCAATGTTGATGTGTTAGAAGCAGGAAAAATGGGCAAGCGTAAGGATCTGAACAACTTTGACAAGGGCCAAATTGTGATGGCTAGACGACTGGGTCAGAGCATCTCCCAAACTGCAGCCCTTGTGGGGTGTTCCCGGTCTGCAGTGGTCAGTACCTATCAAAAGTGGTCCAAGTAAGGAAAAGCGGTGAACCGGCGACAGGGTCATGGGCGGTCAAGGCTCATTGATGCACGTGGGGAGCGAAGGCTGGCCCGTGTGGTCCGATCCAACAGACATGCTACTGTAGCTCAAATTGCTGAAAAAGTTAATGCTGGTGTTGATAGAAAGGTGTCAGAACACAGTGCATCACAGTTTGTTGCATATGGGGCTGCGTAGCCGCAGACCATTGCCCATTGTACGATTGCCAAAAGCGCCTACAATGGGCACGTGAGCATCAGAACTACGGAAATATGGAAGAAGGTGGCCTGGTCTTATGAATCACGTTTCCTTTTACATCACGTGGATGGCTGGATGCGTGTGCGTCGCTTACCTGGAAAACACATGGCACCAGGATGCAGTATGGGAAGAAGGCAAGCCGGCGGATGCAGTGTGATGCTTTGGGCAATGTTCTGCTGGGAAACCTTGGGTCCTGCCATTCATGTGGATGTTACTTTGACACGTACCACCTACCTGAGAATTGTTGCAGACCATGTGCACCCTTTCATGGCAACGGTATTCCCTGATGGCATTGGCCTCTCTCAGCAGGATAATGCGCCCTGCCACAAAGCAAAAATGGTTCAGGAATGGTTTGAGAAACACAACAAGGAGTCCAAGGTGTTGACTTTTCCTCCAAATTCTCCAGATCTCAATCCAATCGAGCATCTGTGGGATGTGCTAGACAAACACGTCTGATCAATGGAGGCCCCACCTTGCAACTTACAGGACTTAAAAGATCTGCTGCTAATGTCTTGGTGCCAGATACCACAGCACACCTTCAGAGGTTTAGTGGAGTCCATGCCTCAACAGGTCAGGGCTGTTTTGGTGGCAAAAGGGGGACCTACACAATATTAGGCAGGTGGTCATAATGTTATGGCTGATCGGTCATAATGTTATGGCTGATCATATATATATAATTATAATTAATAATTAATATTAATTATTACTATTATAAGCCTTTTGATGAAAAAGGCTGGTTTGATGTTGAACATCTAAACTGTTATTGAAGTAGTGTTCATTTCTTCCTCTCTCCCATAAAAGCCCTGTTTCTGTCAACCAGTGATTTTACATCATTGGGATATCCAATTATAGGACTTCAGAAAAGGGAATATTTGACCGTTTGTACACCAGGTCCCAACAAGATTTGGCTTCCACATTTGACCTAACAAAGAAATAGGGTCTTCCTCAGAGACAAAACAGCAGACTTATCAACAGTCATGTGGGCTCAGGACTTGATCTAGCAGCATTTTGTTTACTGGCCGGCTACACAAAACGAAAGAAAAATCTTTAACAATGTGAATTATCATTCTAAACGAAAAACCACACTTTTAGAGATAAAACAGAAAATATACAGTATGTTTGTTTCTTTCCCAAGTTTGTGTCACTAACTAGTAATTTCTTCACCTTACTAGGGCCCAGATGGACTACCAATGCCTGGTTGTTGGCAAAAGGTAAGCATTATGGCTATTATGTAAATCTCATTAAATCACAGTGTATATGGAAGCTCACACACACCCATAGTGAAATGTCTTTGAGTGTGGATTTTTGTTGTTAGCCTTTACCATATGCATGTGTTTTATGTTTGTCAGCTCACATCATTCATGGTGTGGGAAATATGTAAATTGTTTAGGCCTAAAAAAAGATGACCTAAAATCTGATGTCTTTCTCCTAACTAATCTCATTATGATTCTCTCTTTGTTGTGTTTTTCTTGCAGTGATTTATTCTAACCCAAAAAAGCATTGAGTTTGTAAATAATGCTTTATTTTGGTTTTTATAGTTTTTTTAAAATTGGAAATATAAAATAAAGAAATCTACTGTATGCATACAATGGAAAAAAGAGCAAATGTCTATCACTCCTAGCTTCTACTCACCTCGCTGTGTGGAACGCTTGTAACTCATTGTGGAGTCCAGATCCTTAGCAAGCAGCAGAACTTTCATACAAACAGTGCATGACTAGTGTGTTTTGGCACAGATTGGTATATCATTCTTTAATCGGATTCAAAGAGAGTAAGTAGGCTGAAAAAAAGGATTTTTAAATCAGAACATAAGAAGGCATTGGTGGGATCTGGACTGGCATTTAATCGCTCTAGCTCTCGAGCTCACAATCCATTCATGCCACCCTACTATCTTAAAAGACTGCGTCTCAACACCCTTCCCAACTCCCCAAAAGCATAAGGACTGTCCCAAACTCTATTTATACTTTGTGAATAATATAAATATTTGATTGTTGTGTGGTCGAATTTTATGGCTTCAGCTGAATACTAACTGGTGGTCAATGTTACCTAATTAAAAAAGAAAACTTAGAGCTCTAAATTTCTGGTTTTATTTGTTCCTTTTTCTTTCAATGGTCCAAAGGGAGTCACACCTTGGCTGGTGGCTTGAAAAAGTTCTTGCCTTGGAAGTAAAGGAGTTGTTTTTCTTTATTCGGGTGAGATCTGCAATGGTCAGTAGCACTTGTGTGGGGCCAAGGGACCGCTCCCTGCTGGAGCTCATTACACTGTGCAGAGCCAAACATAAATTTGGTATCCTGACAAGGACTTTGGATTGAACAGACACGTTTGGGATCCTTTTCAAGTAGAGAAGACAGTGGACCTTGGCAAACTCAAATAATCTCTTCTGCTTATTACTTATTTCCATTGAGAGCAGGGCAAGAGTCAGCCTGCAACAATGTTACAGTCACAAGTTTAAAAGGGTCAATGGAATTCTTTCTTTTTGATTAAAGCTGTACTTTACTTGCTTATAATAGTTTTTTCTTTGTATAATAGCCTTTGGTGCCTCAAGCTTTTGTTATTCATTCCTTTATCAGAAATGTAAGGTGTTAATTGTGGAATGGAAATCTTTAGAAAATTATTATAAGTAATACACCTATGCACACTATTTTTAATTAATTGAATGTTAAAATGAATGGGTGTTAAAATGGCATGTACATACATTATAGCTTCAAATGGACATGAGATGCTGTGTAATAATATGAATTTGAGTTGGTTGTAAAGATTCACAAAATATTTTTTTTGATAAAACAGCATCAGATTTTACAATGATTCAAAGAAGCATACAGTATATGCAAACACTGATCTATCTATTATTATAATGCTGACTATTAAGTGAAAAATTGGTTACAATGTGCTTCATTATAAGTTTCTTGTACACTGTAAACCCTAATGTATTTCTTACTCAAATTTTTCTACAAGTGTAACTAAAAGTTAGAGAAATGTTCCTAATGACTTAAAACGTTTATGTTTTACTGACTTTTACTCAATTTTTATAAGTTCCCAGCATGCTCTACTTCAGGTTGAAATTTTGAATTTTGAATTTCTTGAAAGTTAATGTATTTTTTACCATGGCTTTTTGGCAACTGGGCTAGGATTTTAATCAGAAAGCACAGTGTATCTGAGGACATCTGCAATTAATAGTCAATGAGCGAGGTGGGTTGCAAGACTTATGGGATATGTAGTATTATTATTAGTATAGTATATAATAATACTATATTAGTATTATCTACTAATACTAATATAGTATTAGTAGATAATAAGTATTCACAGTTGATTATTCTATAAAAGTCAAGGAAGTGAAATTATACAAAATAAATGTGTTCAATAACCATGTCTCTGTCATTAACAAATACAGTCATGGGTGGTAACTCTAGAGTTAACTTGAAAGGGCAATGCATATTGGGAAATTATATCGTAGGTGTGGCTTAGTAAATTACTCAATTCCTTTAAGCAAATACAACTCAAATTTGAAACCCTGTTTAAGTTTAATTTAAAAAATGTTTGAGTTATGGGAACTTATTGGGGTTTACAGTTTGAGTAGTACTCATTTCTTTTGAGGCAACCAGTTGTTACAAAACTTTTAAGTTTAGAGCCAAAATGTTTTGAATTATTTAAAACATAACTTTTTGGTTTTATATTATTTGACTTTACTTCAATTATTTAATTTCTTCACATTTCAGTATAAGTATGATGGACACATACACATTGAGTTTTTCCAACATTTAATACTCAGTTACTGTACTTAAAATTGTTTAGCTATATTGACTTAATTTTATTAAGTTGGAAGAATTAGCATTTTAAGTTTCAGTAACTGAAAACATTTCAGTTTACTTTTTTAGCCATTCAATTGACTTTCAATCAAAAGGTACGTGGAAGAGTAACTCCAAATATTTAAGTTTCACAGACAAATGGCTTTTGAGTAAATAAACTTAAATCTTTTAAGGTTTTTTTTAGTTCTGCTGACTTATTCAGGTTTGCAGTGTATATTTAGATGCAGTCTTTATTTGGATTAATATGTCTTCAACAATAAACTCTTTATTTGGAGCTTGTAATTCAGAATGTTATATTTGCTGGAAAAATATGCCTTTCAATAAAAGCCATTTTTTTTGCTAGATGATTGATTTTTTTCCTTTTAAATGTTGAATGGAAATGTGCATTGCATGGAAAGGCTCAATACGTACAGTAATAATGTTGATTTCAGCTGAATGGCCCCTTCCGTTCGTAACCCAAAATCAGATTCATTGGTCATTTAAATCACATTCCATAACAATCTTTATTTCTTAATGTTAAGGATGTCTTAATCCCAACAATGCACAATGATATTTGATGCATCATTTTATCTTGAAAAATTTTTGTAAGATTAATCATTACAATCTGGTCTTCTTTCTCAACACAGCTTGAGCCTATTTCTGGACTAAAAATCACTTTTAAAAGGCAATCTATATTGAGCATAGCTTTTGGTATAGGACTAGGCTTAATCTGTGTCTGAGAAACTAGCTAGGTATGTAATAAAGGTATATGTTCATAAATGTGTTCGTTTTTGTTTTTGCGACAAGTTTGACCACTTCACATCTCAGGGTTATCAGCTTTGTCACAATGTAAACAGTATGCATGTGAATAATAGGTAATCTCTTACAATATGGAGTCATTATAGTGATGTCAACTAGATGTTTGAAATAGCTCTACTTGGTATTACCTGTCGATGGCAACCATAATAAAACAGAGCTTTCTTTAGATCTTTTCATGCAACAGCTCAAATTATTTTAATCATTGGCATTTACTTTTTCTATATTTGTATTTCTATTTTAAGTGGTACATAATTTATTTTTGTATTTTTCTTTAAAAAGGCAGTTTTGGTTTTTGACTGGCATTCTTTATATAAAATGAGGAAGCTTTTGATGGTCCAAAAGTTTATTTAGCTTTTGTGTATATGACATTGGATTATGTTTTTAAGATGTCCCATATGATGTGAAGGAAGTTATATGTTATTATACTATACATATTACATTATTTAATATTATACAAATAAACATATAGGTCATCTTAAAAAAAATTTAGTTCACTTCACTCCAAATGAAGTGCCTGCCTTCCGTTGGTATGCAACTTCTTTTATTCGAAAGTATGTATGTTATTTAAGCAATGTATTCATAAGACCCGGAACTGTTGATGTGTTTGGCTAAAATGTTGTTTGTCCTTGACATGCAAAATATAAGATTGTCATTATTTCTCTAATTCTGTATTTGAGTTGAATGTAGTTTGTTATATGTATAGTGGATTATAAATGTACAGTTAATTGTGTTCATTTGAAAAAAGTAAAAATTTTTATTTGCTTGATGTATGCAACATACGAATGCAGCATAATAACCGCTACTAACAGTTACTATTAGAACAGCGTATATATATACTTTCATGATATATACAAGCATGATTTAGAGGGATTTATTTTGTTTCAATTGGTGTTCGTAAATATTGCTTGTGATAGAAAACATTATTTTATGGTTATTTTCTTTGTAATCAAACCTTTTTAAACATTTCTTACTTCATTTAATGTGCAGCTGATCCTTCACTTTTTACATTTATTTAATGTAATTTGGCTGTAATGTATTTGGATATTACATTGTGATATGTTCAAGGTATAGACATAAAGGCTGTTATAGGTTGATACACACATATTTAACCCACTAAGAGGGTATGTAATAATAAAGACACTAGATCTCCTTCTGTACTAACATTTACTATAAGATCCTCTTTCCTCTAGTCTAGTGCAACAATGCATCCTAAAAGAAGCAAGATAAGTAACAGTATTGGATCCAAGTAAATACTTAAAATAAAGGCTTCATTGTTTGGTTGACTTTTTTGCTTCCCATAAATTCTTTCTGTTGGGCCTTACTATTAGTAACACATCCTTGAAAAAGCCTCATGCAGCATATACTGTGAGGGGTTGTGTGATAGAAATCAGAAGTCAGAACCCTTTAAGACAGGTACAGTGAGGGAAAAAATTATTTGATCCCCTGCTGATTTTGTACATTTGCCCACTGACAAAGAATTTATCCGTCTATAATTTTAATGGTAGGTTTATTTGAACAGTGAGAGACAGAAAAACAATTTAAAAAATCCAGAAAAACGCATGTCAAAAATGTTATGAATTGATTTGCATTTAATGAGTGAAATAAGTATTCAACCCCTGTGCAAAACATGACTTAGTACTTGGTGGCAAAACCCTTGTTGGCAATCACAGAGGTCAGACGTTTCTTGTAGTTGGCCACCAGGTTTGCACACATCTCAGGAGGGATTTTGTCCCACTCCTCTTTACAGATCTTCTCCAAGTCATTAAGGTTCCGAGGCTGACGTTTGGCAGCTCGAACCTTCAGCTCCCTCCACAGATTTTCTATGGGATTAAGGTCTGGAGACTGGCTAGGCCACTCCAGGACCTTAATGTGCTTCTTCTTGAGCCATTCCTTTGTTGCCTTGGCCGTGTGTTTTGGGTCATTGTCATGCTGGAATACCCATCCACGACCCATTTTCAATGCCCTGGCTGAGGGAAGGAGTTTCTCACCCAAGATTTGACGGTACATGGCCCCGTCCATCATCCCTTTGATGCAGTGAAGTTGTCATGTCCCCTTAGCAGAAAAACACTTCCAAAGCATAATGTTTCCACCTCCATGTTTGACGGTGGGGATGGAGTTCTTGGGGTCATAGGCAGCATTCCTCCTCCTCCAAACACGGCAAGTTGAGTTGATGCCAAAGAGCTCGATTTTGGTCTCATCTGACCACAACACTTTCACCCAGTTCTCCTCTGAATCATTCAGATGTTCATTGGCAAACTTCAGACAGGCCTATACATGTACTTTCTTGAGCAGGGGGACCTTGTGGGTGCTGCAGGATTTCAGTCCTTCACGGCGTAGTGTGTTACCAATTGTTTTCTTGGTGACTATAGTCCCAGCTGCCTTGAGATCATTGACAAAATCCTCCCGTGTAGTTCTGGGCTGATTTCTCACCGTTCTCATGATCATTGCAACTCCATGAGGTGAGATCTTGCATGGAGCCCCAGACCGAGGGAGATTGACAGTTCGTTTGTGTTTCTTCCATTTGCGAATAATCGCACCAACCGTTGTCACCTTCTCACCAAGCTGCTTTGCGATGGTCTTGTAGCCCATTCCAGCCTTGTGTAGGTCTACAATCTTGTCCCTGACATCCTGGGACAGCTCTTTGGTCTTGACCATGGTGGTGAGTTTGGAATCTGACTGATTGATTGCTTTTGTGGACAGGTGTCTTTTATACAGGTAACAAACTGAGATTAGGAGCACTCCCTTTAAGAGTGTGCTCCTAATCTCAGCTTGTTACCTGTATAAAAGACACCTGGGAGCCAGAAATCTTTCTGATTGAGAAGGGATGAAATACTTATTTCACTCATTAAAATGCAAATCAATTTATAACATTTTTGACAAGCATTTTTCTGGATTTTTTTGTTGTTATTCTGTCTCTCACTGTTCATATAAACCTACCATTAAAATTATAGACTGATCATTTCTTTGTCAGTGGGCAAACGTACAAAATCAGCAGGGGATCAAATAATTTTTTCCCTCATTGTAAGGTAGAGATCAAAATACTCTTTAACACAAATGCAGTTTATTAATATTTGCAAATAGAGACAGAAAGACACTAACACAAGATCGGTGCCAGTCTGTCTGCCATACAGTTCAGAAACACCTCCTTTTGTATGGGCAAGAAGGTAGGACAACATCTCACAAAATAACTGACCTTTGAGCAACACATGACTATGGTCTCAATCAGCCTAGGCTTGTTCCTTTGATTAGTTTAGCTCTGTATTAGCACATCTTGCATTTTCCTACTGTTGTGAATACATGGACTCAGTACATTACAATCAACACAGAGGTAGCTAGTGATTTTTCACTCTCCAGTACAATGGTATAATCAATATATCAGCTCAGTAAATGTCTACAATAGTTGTGCATGAAGTCCTAGTTGACAAGCATTTGTTTGAGCGAGACGGCATGAAATGATTAGACCGGAGACGGGGCGGGGCAAATGTAATTGGTTGTATTATATTTTTCACATATAAGAGTCAGGCAGCAATCAATGCATATATGAGACGATTCCAAGACATCTGATATCCAGAGGTGGGTTGTAGCCTCCCTCAATCAGTATTATTCAAGATGACTATTAAAATAAACAAAACTAACAAGACTGGGTTTCACTGATCCTATATTCTCTTTTATAGAGCTACGCTACTTTCCTCCCGTTACACAGGTAAGTACTCTATAATTGCCCTATTCCATTGGATCCCCGTGTTCTCTCTCTCACTTTTGGGCATTTCCCCCAAGGGCCTCAATCCTTTGTAACCGACACCTTAAATAGAGAACAGAGGTAAGTAGTTATTGGGCGCATCTCGCTTCATTCAGGTAAGTACAGATGCATACCACCAAGGAAATGGTGCAAGGACTCCATCTCCCCCACCTGGCCTTCACATGCCTCCTCCCTCAAGACAGACCCAGCAGGTCATGTGCCAGCCGAACTCACCATGTCACGGCGCGTCCGCATTGTCATGAAGTTTACCTGGTTTATGCGTCATACTGGAAAGGCTGGAGAGAGTGATACCACCTTGTGATACGACTGTTGGTATCCCTCTTTCCAGCCATCCACTTGAGGGGGGTATGATCCGTGATCAGAAGGAAGTGGCTCCTCAGTAGGTATTACCTCAGGTACTCCAAGGCCCATTTTATGGCTAATGCCTTCCATTCAATGGTAGCATATTTCTTTTCTCCTGAGTTTTCTACTGATATGCGGCACCAGGTGTGCTTCCTCTCTGTATCCCTGGGACAAGAGGGCTCCAACTCCGGTGGATGACGCATCTGTGTAAATCGAGAAAGGTTTTTGAAAATCCGGTGTCCTCGGGACTAGTTCACTGCAAAGGATTTCTTTCAACTGTAGGAAGAAGGGCTTTTCTGCTGCGTTGATCCATACAACCCGGATGGGCTATAATATCCCGTAAGCACGAGGAGTGCCCATACTCCTTTCTTGCCTCTTGGCATTCAACCCTCAAAAGTTGTTACAAAATCTTACTGACCCGTGGGGGTTCTGTACCTGCACGATTGGGTTAGACCATTCACTGGTCTACGGCTTGATGATTCCCATAGAATCTCCCTCATCTCATTCCTTGCCAACACTCGGCGTGCCTCTGGTAACCTGTAGTGCGGCAAATGTACCTTCTTGCCCGGTTCGGTGGCGATGTGGTGTTGTAGCAGAAAACCCTCGGTTCAACGTTTTACCTAACGGTACCTCCCAGTCAGGTTCCTCTCCTGTGGACCCCTTCTCTTCGAACAGCACTTGCTCTGCTCTCTCCTGGTAGGTCTTCAACAAATGTATATGGAGGACCTGCTCTAGTTTCCTCCTTGTCTAATCCGTGCCAGTGCCGCATTAGACAAGCTATCAATACTTCCATTTCAAACAAAAATATTGGACCACCACCATTTTTATTTAAAATGAATGTGGCAAGGATTACACAGTATAATGCCATAGACTACAACATTCTTGAGGAATCAATGAGTCAACTCAAGCCATCCACCTGCTGCCTTGATGTTCTACCTATGAGTTTCTTTAAGAACGTTTTCAACTGCCTGGTGTAGACATACTGCAAATAGTTAACAGCTCTCTCCTATCAGGTAACTTTCCAAAGGCCCTGAAAACTGCATTCATTAAACCTCTTTTAAAAAAGAGGAGCCTAGGTGCTTCAATAACTATAGACCTATATCAGATCTACCCTTCACGAAATGCAGTTAGCATCTAACCAGAAGTGATAATATAAGAAAGCAGAAAATGTACAAGTATTAAGTAAAATGTATGTTACAATTGGGATGTACGTAATAACTGCCAATAACATAATAAATGTTCCATTCTTAATGTAGTAAAAGTCAATAATGTAATAACCTACCAATAATGTAATAACATTTCTGAACCAATAATGTAATAACTGTTTGCCCATAATGTAATAAGTTTATATATTATTGGCTACTATTACATTATTGGCTGGGTTAATAAAAAATAATTAAAATTGTAATAATTGGAGCCGATAATGTAATATATACATATATCACTGTGTGTTTACGTTTTATTTATTAAGTGTCAGACTTCCATTCCATAACACTTACCCTTACTGTTGCTTCTTCAAATGGCTGCTGAAAAAACTTGACCAATCCTGACCCCTGAATCTTAGTCCTAACTCTGAGAAAACACACACAACACACTCTTCAGTTAGTTGCATGCAGTTTTACAATGTTTTGTCATTCATTTTGGGATTTAGGGGTCAGTTAATCACCGACACCACACAGGTGCCAGCCTTCATCCTAAATACCTCCCCAATTCCCAAATAAAACACAGGTGCATAATGCTCAGTTCATGCCCTCATGGGACCTTGTGCTTCCCATGTGGCTGGAACAGTTGTTAATAGGAGGGAGACGCCAAACCCTGGATGAGGAAGGAGGGCAGATCCAGCGGTGATGTTACACACATGTATGCCGCTGGCCAGGTCAGTCAGAGTTATTGTTGAATTTATGTCGTTTTTTTATAGGTTTCATGAAATTTTCACTGTACAAAATATCCAAGATGGCAGAAATGATAGATCCTTGATGCAAATTAGTACCCCTGGGGAATGAGGCAAGTACACAAAGAATCAGCATTCTAAGTCAATTGGGGGAGAAATGGCATAATTGTGGAAGAAATGCATTAAGGTGTGGCCCGTGGCGCCCCTTGTGGAGGAATCGGGTGGGCTGTCAGTGTGGTAGTTATACATGGTCTATATTTTCATTGTGCCATAATGTAATGCACACATTAAATTTATGGATGCATTTGTTTTACACTGGTCAGCCATTTTGTCCGCCATCTTGAATATATCTCTTATTCCTTATCACCCTATAGGTAGACATGTATGAGACACTGGCATGCCAAAGGGCATGTTAATCAGAGTTATTGTTGATTTTAAGTACATTTATATAGGTTTCATGTAATTTTCACTGTACAAAATATCCAAAATGGCAGACATGATAAGTCCTTGATGCAATTCGCCCCTGGGGAATGAGGCATGTGCACAAAAGATCTGCACTCTCAGTCAATTGGGGTGGAATTGGCATAATTATGGAAAAAATGAATTAAGGCGTCACCTTTGTCACCCCCTGTGGGGGAATCGGTTTGGGTGTCTGTGTGGATAATATACCTGGTCTGTATTTTCATTGTGCCATAATGTAATGCACATATGAAGTGTATGCATCCATAAGAAGGGTTCTTGAGGCTTTTTTGTTCATTATGAGAAATAAGGCAGGTTCACAAAGAATCAGCATTCTTGGTCCAACGGGGTAGAAATGGCATCATTGTGAAAAAACTGTAATTTGGACATGGCCTGTGGCGCCCCCTGTGGAGAAATCAGGCCGGGTCTCTTTGTGGTAGGTATATGTGGTCTATATTTCCAGTGGTCCAATATATATCATTTTTCACCAAGGACTTACAGTATATCATTTTTCACCAAGGACTCCTTCGGAGAACCCCTAATAATAATACTAAGAAATATAGCTGCAAGCAGCAACTAAGGGGTCCAAGCTATAAGAACGGCATACAAGGATAGGCCTAATAGGCCTGATATGTTGTATCGGCCTGTTTATGTTCAGGAATAATGATTTTCTGGAACAGCGGTCCCAAATGGCCAAGTGGCGCCACACACTGCACATGTCCTTACCTTGTCATACCAATCATGCATACCAAATTTGGTGAGATTCGGACAAACGGTTGTGGAGACATGCTTTCACTTCCTTTGAAATTGTAGAACTCTGGAAGTTGTTGACATCTGCTGTGTTTGAAATGTCTAATATTGTTAATAGTTATTGATGGGTAGTATCCACAGATGCTATTTGTGAAGTTTCTTGGAAATGGGACAAACAGCATAAGACTACTTCTCAAAGGTTGGTTTTTCAGATAACTCAAAATAGTGGAAAATGTAATCAGGCGGAAATGAAAACGGCGTTTTGCAAAGTTGTACAGCACCTGTTTTCCACATCATATTCTACCAGTTTTATGTCTGTACCACAATTGGGGCAAAAGTTATGAGCATTTGAAAATCTCATTATTAGCCGGTAGGTGGCTCTAGAAGCATTGGCCTATGGGCGGGGCGAAGCAGTCCAGAGTCACTGTGGCAACTTGATCTGATCATGTTAAACATGTACCTGTTAGCACTTATTGGAACTTTTATGTCAATTATGTAAAAAATACACTGACTGGCCCCCAAAAAAGTTGCACACTAATATTTTGCTGAACCGCCTTTAGCTTTGATTACAGCATGAATTTTCAGTGAAATTTTTTCAGCTACATTATGCAACGTCACATCATTTATTTCCAACCAGAGTTGCCTACAACTTTCAATGGGGCTAAGGTCAGGACTCTGGTGGCCAATTCATGTGGTAAAAGGATTCCTCAAAAATTAAATTGATGGGATTACCTGGTCATTCAGTACATTTAGGTACTCAGCTGATTTCATTTTATTGCCACATAAAGTTGCTGAGTTTAGACCTAACCAACTGAAGCAACCCCAGATCACAATACTGCCTCCAGAGGCTTGTAGAGTGGGCACTATGCATGATGGGTTTATTTCTTCATGTGCTTCCCTTCTTACCCTGACATGCCCCTTGCTCTGGAATAGGGTAAATCTGGACTCATTAGACCGCCTGAACTTTCTCCATTGGTCCAGAGTCCAATCTTGATGGTTCACCACTATTCTTCCAGGTTTTAATAATGTGTTTGACAGTTCTTAATCCAATTCCAGTATTGGTCATTTCAGCAATCTCCTTAGTTGTTTTCTTTGCTCGATGGAGGCCAATAATTTCAACCTTACGGAACACAGTAACATCTTTTCTTCCGACATGGTTGTTTAAGTAATGGGAAGCTACTCACTGCATAAGTTAGGGTCAAAATAATTGTAACCAGCTGAAACATGTTAATCATTGCAGTAATTATTCAGTCATAGGCTCTTAAATATCTCCTTATTTAAATCCAAACAGTGCTGTTTTTTTTGGTTAGGCAGTGTAGACTGTTGGAAGTTTGGGGAAACATCAAGGCACTCAGAAGTCAAAACATCTGGACCTGGTTTCGCGTGTGAGACTTGTCTTGCTAGAAATATACAAAGTGCCTGCATAACGTGAAGAGGATGCAAAGACATCAGTAGTGGAGCTATATGCATCTGATATTATTGCATCCCCGGCAGGTTAATGAGCTGATGACATAAAACTGCCATTTTGAAAGCTAAACACTCCTCCTTCCATGACTTTTCCTAAATAGGTGTTTAGTACATTGTTCTGTTGTCGGAATTCTAAACTGATAAACAGAAAACTATGTAGAGACTATTTACCTCTTTTTTTTCCCGTTTTCTGACTCAATCCACCAACAGCCCACGCCACTTAGCGTTGGTACCCAAATGGTACCCAGGCGCTAATCACTCCTCACTGAATGCATGACATCAATGGATGAATGCGCAATACTCCCAGATGAATGATCAGACCTTGGTTGAATTTGAATTAACTTACAAATGAAATACAAGATATCCATGACCAAAAACTTAATTAGGCTATTATTGAAACATAATACAAAGATATAGGCTACTTATCACAGGTTACCGTTTTTCGATAGGAGATTCAGCTTATTGTGTAGGCTAATTCATCAAATCAAAAAATCTAAAACGTAAATTTACATTATTTTAGGAGGGAAAGAGAAACTAAATCTCACACACATCCTATCGTCTCTCTTAATTTTCCCTGCTTATTTTACTGAAGATTAATATTCTACAAATATATTAGGCTAAATAATTATTCACAAAATGAAATTCCAAGGACCTCATCTTTTTCTAATAATTCCTCTCGGTTTCACGATAACTTATTCATGTCACCTATAGAAAACTTTTATATGCCAGTAATCAAGGAGTAATCTAGATCTATCCATTGGCATTGAAATCAACTCAATAGCCCCACTTCAACCCCCGGGAGAGACCTGCAAAGATGCACCGTTCACAGCCTATTCATTTTGGACCTCGTCTTTTTCTATGTATTCTTTTTTTTTCGTATGATGAGACCTTCAACACAAACACATTCAGAGGACTGGTAGTGCAGTTTGAATTTTTCAAATTCATATACCATTTGAAACAAACAAATTCTGTAATTCATTATTTTTTTGACTTTTATATAGTTTGATGATGACCTAGTAGATTATCTGATCTTCTGGCTGGATGGTGATGCTGCAAAGGAGAATGTCCATGCTGATAGGGACGATGCTAATGCTAATGACGCCAAAGAGTGTTCGGCTCTGGCGGATATTGGGGGTCAAAAAGGCCTGGCGGTTCTAGTGTTAACAAAATCAATAGGCTACGAATTGTTTCCCGGGGCTATGCTAATGGTCCGATACTATTGAAGTAATTGTTTGAGAAGGAGAAGTTTGTGTTCGGTCCCTTACTAAGACCTATATACACCGATTAGCCATAACATTATGACCACAGACAGGTGAAGGGAATAACACTGATCTGATCTCGTTTTCATGGCACCTGTCAGTGGGTGGGATATATTAGGCAGCAAGTGAACATTCTGTCCTCAAAGTTGACGTGTTAGAAGTATGAACAATGGGCAAGCATAAGGATCTGAGCAACATTGACAAGGACCAAATTGTGATGGCTAGACAACTGTTATGAGAGCATCTCCAAAACTGCAGCCCTTAAGGAGTGTTCCCAGTCTGCAGTGGTCAGTACCCATCAAAAGTGGTCAAAGTAAGAAAAAGCAGTCAACTGGCAACAGGGTCATGGGCGGCCAAGGCTCATTGATGCACGTGGGGAGCGAAGGATGGCCATGCATTGTTTGTACACTAGAACTACCAAGGCAGTCATTTTGACCATTTTTTATTGCAAGTTAATAACTTTGTTGAAATGACCCTAACTTTTCATAAATGTGTGTATGTTTTATTCTAAATCTGTTGTTTCATTAAAATTGATATGGAACAATTTTTCTTGAATACTCATATATGTCCCATATTATTTCAAGGTTGTAATTACACCAAACGGAGGGAGGACAGAGGACTGGTAGTGCAGTTTGTATTTACTTCTCGTTATAAAATCAGTAAGAGACCAAACTTTTTTCGAAAAACTCCTACACATCCCTTTAGTATGTCGACAGAACAACAATTTTGCATCATTATTATAATAAAAACGATGTAATACGGTGCTAAGTATCATAAATAGCGAACTACTTACTTGTTCTCCAGATGTGTCACATAGCACAAAAACACATACCCTTACTCCATTCCAAAAAACACACACCTTTCCCATAACTGTAAACACTATTCATCACTATTTCCACAGGTTTCAATATTCAAAACTCTTTCTGCAAAACCTTACACAAAAGTGGACAAATAAATAATTAATTGTATTACATATTCATTCAGCAAACACATGCTCTCAATATAATTAACTCAAGTCATCACAACCTAAACTCAAAGATCACACCTTTCTCCAGGTGCAAACACTAAGCCTCAAAAATGTTAACACACTAATCACAATTGCAGGATCAATAAATAGCGTGTAGTGGCATGTCCATGTGCTTTGGAACAATGGATCCTAACAATGCTGAAGTTGCAAGACAACACAGAGAAAGAGGAATAGAATGAGGCGGTGGAGAGTGTATGACCGCAACCCCTATGCACAGCAAAACCTAAAGGAGGCAATGGTGGATGCCTGTGGTGATGTGTTTGTGGAGTCTATCCAGAGAGTTTTAAGGCACACAAGGGCATTTTCCCCACGCTGCCTGGAAAGAGTAAACAATGTGTGACGTTGATGAGATGTTATTGCCTGACATAGACCTGAGACGAGATGATGACAACACTGATGCCAAGTAACCTGTACATTTGCTGCATTAGGAAATAAAGCTTTTGGAATTTGGGTATTATATTTCTAATATGTTTTGTCCGTGTGACAGTACAAAGGTCAGGTTTTTGACCCAAACAGCATATGCAGTAGTATTCTCTTATCCACTTATGTAATTTAATACAGTACTGTTTTGAATTTCTTACACCAGGGTATTCCTGAAAGGGTTATCTAGATAGTAAGTGCTGTGACTTTACAAAGTTCCAAATAATTTTTCAGAAAACTTATTCTAAACATTTTGGTAGCAGTGTTCTGAATTAATCCAACCAGTGTATAACAGTCATGTAGTCTCCGTTTTTGACAGCTTATATGTGTTGTCTGAGGGCAAAGTTTGAACCGGGACACAGAAGTTAGATGTTTGTACTGTTGGGTGTACGTTTTTAGAATTGTGTGTGAAGATTTGAGAAAATGGTGAGTTGTTCCAGGTATTATGTCTAAGCAATTGAGAAAAACTGTAATGTGACAGACATGATGGTGACTGGTTGAAGTTGTAGCAGCCAACTGCCAACGTCTGAAAGTTTAAGAGCTTATCCGGCCATGGTTGATCATGGGAGTATTGTTGATTTTGTGATGGTGTTTTCCGATATCTAGCAGTTCTAATCAGCATGTGCATGCTGAAATGAATCATCAGAGTCTTGCTTGGGGTTTGACAACAGTCTGGCATGAAATAGACAAACCAACAGTCTACCATGATGGGGAGCAATGACATCAGAAATGCAAATGTAACTATATGCGTGAAGAGTACATGTATTTATCACATTTGCACTTTTGTACTGCCTGCATTTTCATCAGACCAAAGCAAATTCCTTGTAAGTGAAGTACCACTTGGTAATAAATCTGTTTCTGATTCTGATTCTTTGTTCTATTCTGCTTGAAGTGATATATGAGATAATACTGTAATTATTATTAGAAACAGTATAACAAATTAAAAAGTGATTATACAGATAAAAGAGATAATACAGTTGGTCTGTCTCTAGACATTTATGGACCACATAGTCTCTCTCCAACACGTGTACATTTTGTGTAATTAGAATGTGATACACACTTTGAAATATATTTGGTGACTGTAGGTCAAAGGTGTTCAAAGATATGGTGATTTCAAAATTTCAAGTTTAATGATGCACTGTAGCACCCCCCAAAAAATATTGGGGAAGTGTTTTGGTGGTCATAGGCTTTTAAACTAAACAAGTATCATGTTAGTGCCCCATATGCTCCATAATTTTCTACAAGGCTGTCGGTGAAAACTTGTCAGTTGGCTTCATGTCACAGACACATACTTGGTAAGCTATTAGAGGTGTAGGCAGATCACTGTGTATGAGGTGATCTTAAGGTCACAGAAATTGGTGTAAAGGCTTTATAGGATTTTTAGCCACTTTAAGGCCTTAAATGCCTTTTAGGTCTCAAATGCCTTTTAACCCATTTAGGTTGTATAGGCCTTATAGGCCTGATAGGTCGTATGGCTTGTGAAAGCCTTTAAGACTTAAAATTCCATTTTGGTCTCATAGGCCTTCTAGGTCATTTAAGCCTTGTAAGTCTTATAGGCGTTTTTGGCCTTCTAGGCCATTTACATACCAATGTGAACATAAAACACATGATGTTTAAATTGATTGGCATATGGTGGCCACTATGTCATGAAATTCCAACTTTTTTTTTTGTATATATCCATTGCCAAAAGGTGCTTCTGTTGATGTCTTGGCAAAATCCAACCAATGGCCCAGGACTAATTTGTTTTAGTTTGGTTGTAATATATTCAAAGTTCACGGAAACACAGAAGATGGAGCTCATAGATGCGAGAGGCAATTTTGTTTGACTCAACAAGCAGCACCATTTGTGATGAGTTTGGTGACTTTAGCTCTAAGCAGCATGGAGATATCGCTATTTGAATACGTCAATTTTGAGCATACACTGTAGCGCCCCCCAATGGCCAATTGGTGCCTCACTCTGCACGTATTGTTACCTTATCATACCAATGATGCGTACCAAATATGGTGAGAATCGGATATACGTTTGTGGAGATATGCTTTCACTTCCTGTGAAGCTGTAGGATGCAGGAAGTTGTTGACATATGACATCTGCCATGTTTGAAATAATCAATTTTCTTTTAGTAATTATTGATTGGGAGTATCCACAGTTGCTATATGTGATGTTTTGTGGAAATTGGACGAACGGCCTAGGACTGGTTCGTTTTAGTATTGTTTTAATATAGTCAAAATACCGGGAAACAAAGATGACGCAGCTCATAGATGCAAGCGGCAATTTTGCTTGGCTCAACACAAAGCACAATATGAGATGAGTTTGGCGACTTCAGCTCTAAGGAGAACAGAGAAATCGCTATTTGAAAATCTCAAATTTGACGATACACTGTAGCGCCCCCCAATGGCCGATCTCGTCCATATTTTTCCTGCTTGTTGAGGGCCTATAGGAGCTTATACTGATAAAGTTGGATGGCGATCAAACATTCTTAAAACCTTTGATTCATAGCTTGAATTTCATTGGCCCATGGCAGTCACATGGTTTGCACTACCAACTTCCTATTTATTGCATTACAACAACCTGATGCACTCATGTAACAGACCAAGTTTGCTTAAAATATCTGTTTGCATTCAGGCGTAATGAACTTTCTGGTATAGCGCCCCCACATGGCTGATTAGTGCCAAACATTGCAAGCCTCCTCTGCTCCTCCTTCCAACCATGGATACCAAGTTTGGTGACTATAAGACAAACGGTTGATGAGATACACCCTCACTTCCTGTTTGACGGCCTCATCGCCATATTCGATTGGCTGTAACGTTCAAATGGTTTCGCAGATCTATAATCCATCTAATAACTTCTGTTAAGATTTGTCTGAAGATCATCTGTGCCATTTTTCAGGAATATTGCACAAAATTTGTGGCATGTGAAAAATTTCTAAGCATTTTCAGAAAATTCAAAATTGCAGAAAATCCAATACGGCGGAAATGAAAACAGCCTCTGGCAAAGTTGTTCAGCACTTGCCCATGCATCATATGATACCAGTTGTATGTCTCTAGGGCAATCAGAGCCCGAGTGTAGGGCAATAATTTAAAACTTCTGAAACACAGTACCATCTTTTCCACAACCATGGGATACGTCTTCCGACATGGTTGTTTAAGAAATTAGAAGCTACTCACTGCATAATCATACCTTAGATTTAGTCCTGTCATGAGAAATAGATATTGTAGATCTAATAATTTCCCCCCAAAATCCTGGAATATCGGATCAATGTCTTATTACATTTACCGTTAAAATAAGAACCCCACAAACAATGAGTTTCAAAAGCCGTACTTTAAATTCTCAGACTACAAATAGGTTTCTTGATATTCTTACAAGCTCGCTCATCAATGAGAGAGTAAATACATTCGCAAACGATCTAATCGAGGATCTAAACTCAACACTGCGGAATACTTTAAATACGGTTGCACCACTAAAAACAAAAGAAATACGCCATAAGAAACTTGCTCCCTGGTACACAGACAATACTAGAGCACTCAAGCAAGCCTCCAGAAAATGTAAGCGAAAGTGGCGCTCCACCAAGTTGGAAGTATTCAGACTAGCCTGGATAGACAGTACACTACAATACCCAAAAGCACTCATATCTGCTCAATCAGCTTATTTCTCCAACCTGATTGAGGTGAACAAAAACAATCCAAAATTTCTCTTCGATACAGTTGCAAAGTTAACAAAAAAGCAACGCTCAACAAGTGAAGAGGGTCTTCACTTTAGCTGTAATGAATACATTAACTTCTTTGATGAAAAGATAATCACCATTAGAAAACAAATAACTGACTCCTCCTTAAATAGTTAAAGTCCCCAAAATCTCAGTTGTCCTGAAAATGTCCTGAACCTCCCTGACCGGGTGTCAATGGGGACACTTGAATTTTTTGATCCTGTATTGCTTGACACATTCACTAAATTTTTAATGAGTTCTAAACACACAAATTGTCAGCTAGACCCGATTCCAACAAAATTACTTAAGGAGCTATTTCTCAATACTATTGCTAGGTCGGCCAATGTTGAACATAATAAATTGCTCCTTTTCCTCCGGATGTGAACCAAACTCACTAAAAATAGCGGAAAATAAGCTTCTTCTAAAAAAAATCTAATCAGAATCCAGACATATTAAACAATTATAGGCCAATATCGAACCTCCCATTCCTCTCAAAAATCTTAGAAAAATGTGTTTCCCAACAACTGAATGCCTTCCTGAAGACAAATAACATTTATGAAGAGACTAGAAACCCATATTGGGCTATGTGGACATGTTCTAGCCTGGATGAAATCTTATTTATCTGAAAGATATCAGTTCGTATGTGTGGAGGGCATATCCTCTGACAAATCAAAGGTATGTTTTGGTGTTCCTCAAGGCTCGGTTTTGGGCCCATTATTGTTCTCACTATATATGCTGCCTCTGGGTGATGTAATCCGGAATCACAATTTTCACTGTTATGCTGATGACACACAGTTATATATTTCCATGAAGCATGGAGAAGCCCCAAAATTAGCTACTTTGGAAGCATGTGTTGCAGATATTACATAATTTTAATATTTTCAGATAGTCATGCCTTTACATCTCAATAGGGCCTCTAAGAGACCTTTCTTAACCCTAAGTTGATACTTGTGCTTTGGATATGTCAACTGGGGGCTCCACCTGAAGTAATGGGTGGAGCAGCTTACCTGTATCTTTTTCAAAATTTTTGTATCTGATAGTTCCTCTCTGCATGCAACTAACGGAACAGTTCTGAGGAACATGCTGATAAAGAAATGTCTGACAGCATTAGTTCAAGTCAAAACATTATCCACCTTCGCAAATAGCCTTCGAACATCAGATGGATGTATGATAATGCAATCTACCATGATGATTTCCCCCCGTTTATGACAAAAACACATTACCATGGAGAGAATTAGAGAACAATCTGATTACTAGCTACCTAGTTGAGCCCTCAAAGATTGAGGGCTATTGTAATCGTTAGTATTATTATTAGGGATTCTCCGGTAGGAATAAATGAATAAACTTTGTGTGCACTACATTACGGCACAATGAAAATATAGACCATGTATACCTTCCACACAGACACCGGACCTGATTCCTCCACAGGGGGCACGTCCCAATTAACTTTTTCCACAATGACTCTATTTGCACCACAATTGACCTAGAATGCTGATTCTTTGTCGACATGTCTAATTCTCCAGGAGGTGCAACACTGAATCAAGAACCAATCATGTCAGACATCTTGGATATTTTGTACAGTGAACATCATATGAAAGCTATAAAAATGTACTCACAATCAACAGTAACTCGGATTAACCTGGCAATCGGCATCCCTGTCTCCCTATAGGGTGGTAAAGGCTAAGAGATATCTTACAATATGGTGGACAAAATAAATGACCAGTGTAAAACTTATGGATACATACACCATGTGTGCATTACATTATGGCACAATGAAAATACAGACTAGTTATATCATCCACACACACACCCGACCTGAATCCACCACAACAGGCCACACGTTAATGCATTTTTCCACAATTATGCCGTTTTCCCCGCAATTGACCTTGAATGCTGATTCTTTGTCGACATGCCTCATTCCCTATGGCTTGCAAAACTGTATCAAGAACCAATCATGTCCACCATCTTGGATATTTTGTACAGTGAACATTATATGAAACATAAAAATCTACATAAAATCAACAATACCTCTGTTTGACCAGGCCAGCGGCATATAAGTGGCTAATAGATCTCTCCCTATAGCGTGTTTAAAACTAAGAGAAATAATACAAGATGGCGGACAATATGGCTGACCACAGGAAAAACTATATGAAAGTGCTTACCACGTGACTTTCTGCTGCCATATGTTTACAATGTTTATATGACTGCTTCCCTATGCTCAACATGTCACAGGAGAACCCCGTCCCATGGTTGCTTGCAACTATATTTATTATTATAATTATTTTCCTTGAAACCACTGAATAGCTCAAAAAGTCCTTGGTGAAAAATAATATAAATTGGACCACTGAATATATAGACCACGTAGACCTACAAACAAAAAGACCCAACCCGATTCCTCCACAGGGGGCGCCACAGGCCACGCCCACATTCCGTTTATTCACATTGATGCCATTTCCACCCTGATTGACCTAGAAGGCTGATTCTTTGTGTACATGCCTCATTTCTCATGATGAACAAAAAAGCCTCAAGAACCCATAAAGTCCACCATCTTGGGTTTTTCTATATAGTAGAAATTTGGCAAAACCTATAAAAATATATTTAAAATCAACAATGAGTCCGATTGACCTGCCCTTTGGCATACAGGTGTCTCATACATGCGTCCCTATATAAGGAATTAAAGATACATTGCAAGATGGCGGACAAAATGGTCAATTAGTATTCAAAAATGTTTGCGCAATGTTCATGTGAGCATACCATTAAGAAACAATAACCTATGCACTTCATAGTAATTGTGCATGCTGATACTACCCCTTTGTGTCACTGTGTGCATTAGTTTGACCATATCTCAAAAGATGGCGAAACAGCAGCCAACAGAATTCTGATAATTTTTGACACAATCTAATGCTAATGCTAATATGTACTTAAAAATTCTTCTCCTGAGCCATGCATCGGATTTACTCGCCAGTAAATTTCAGGACTCTAAGCTATACTTCTGAACAGAACTCATAATAACTAGATGATATGTCAAAAATCGATTTATGACTTCACAAAGTTGTCCCTTTACGCTAATGCTAATGACCACTATAAAAATGAACATAAAATCAACCATTACTCTGATTGACCTGACTGTCGGTACATAGGCATCTCATAAGTGCCTCCCTATAGGGTGATAAGAAATATGAGATACAGTGGATATAAAAAGTCTACACACCCCTGTTAAAATGCCAGGTTTTTGTGATGTAAAAGAATGAGACAAAGATAAATCATGTCAGAACTTTTTCCACTTTTAATGTGACCTATAATGTGAACAATTCAATTGAAAAACAAACGGAAATCTTCGGGGGGGAAAAATGAAAAATAAAAACCTTACAATAACCTGATTGCATAAGTGTGCACACCCTCTTATAACTGGGGATGTGGCTGTGTTCAGAATTAACCAATCACATTCAAACTCATGTTAAATAGAAGTCATTACACACCTGCCATCATTTAAAGTGACTCTGATTAATCACAAATAAAGTTCAGCTGTTCAAGTAGGATTTTCCTGACATTTTCTTAGTTGCATCTCAGAGCAAAAGCAATGGTCCACAGAGAGCTTTCAAAGCATCAGAGGGATCTCATTGTTGAAAGATATCAGTCAGGAGAAGGGTACAAAAGAATTTCCAAAGCATTAGATATACCATGGAACACAGTGAAGACAGTCATCATCAAGTGGAGGAAATATGGCACAACAGAGACATTACCAAGAACTGGACGTCCCTCCAAAATTGATGAAAAGACGAGAAGAAAACTGGTCAG